>JAMKCH010022204.1:0-62720 GCA_023653785.1 Ophioderma brevispina
AATTTAATAAAAGGGGTATTTCACAGAATTCGCTTGTGTCAAAAGTTGGGTACTATACATATTCTACAATACTTATTTAAAGGAACATTTGTACATAACGCTTCAAGGGAATGTTTATCTTTGTTGCATTTTCATTGTAATTAATCCCAAATTGAAGACACAGGATCATCTGGGAGTACAGCAGACACAAAGTAATGTTGATACTTGTATGTTTTGTTCTAAATTATAAGAGTCATTGAAAAGGGGTGTCAGAAAATCTTGTCATTGAAAACCTTGAAATAGGGGGTATTTTTAACCCTAATTTTGTCATCGATTTTGCAAAAAATGGGGGGTAAAATCAATGAAAAATCATTGAAAAGGGGGGTTTTGAAAAAATGAAGAACTCACATGGGTGTTTCTCGCCTAGTCCTACATGAACGAACTGTACACATTGGAATCCTTATAAATAAACGAAAAATTTGGAATGCTTTTCAACCAGAATGGAGCAATTTAAATGAAATCTTTGCCATCATTTAACCTTTCATTACCCCTCATCGTGAACATGATATGAGAAATCTTCCATCTATAACAAAAACTCTTTTCAACGTGCGTGCCGTAGCTTTGTGCCAAACTTGAGAAATTTATCATCAAATGCAAAATTCTTGCACAATCCCCTTTGCTATTTCGATATAATTATTTCCCAAATTTGCTGCGAGAGTGAAGATGAATCCTTCCGTACTGTTAAAATGTTCATAAAAACGTTATTTTAACTGTCAGCTGGGACTCGAAACGTGCAAATAACGTCGTTTTAACTGTTGCGAGTCCCAGCTGCCAGTTAAAACGACCTTTTTATGAAGATTTTTAACAGTGTGTATGTACGTTACTTCATCCGATTTTTTTTACATTTATCTCATTTTTATTATCTTAATAAGACATATATATAGAGAATCCAAACAATTTGTGCATGAAAAAACACCAAATTTGACCCTGACATAGTACCTGTTTACTCAACTGTGACGCAGTTGATGTTTTCATGATCTGCATATTTGGTCAGGGTCAAATTTTGTGTTTTTTCATGCACAATTTTTTTGATTCACTATGTATATAACTGAAACGAAATCGACAATTGACAAGCAGAAAGAGTGAACGTATTGGACGTGGTTAAAAACTTCAGGTACGTAACCACCGCCCGGACAGGTCGGACATTGTCCGACCAATAATTCAGTCGAGCAAGTAAAAAACAAACAAGCAAACCAAAAAATCACTAAAAAGCAAGTGTTGAAATAGACACAGATTTCTTAGGATCAAACTTCCAATATACATGCAATATTCTTGCCACATCGACGAGCTGATGATATTCGCACTGGTGTATAAGAGTTGTGTGAGATCAGTGATGCTATATGGGAGCGAGACGTGGTGTCTGAGTGAAAATGAGATGGGGATTTTGAGGAGGACAGAAAGAGCAATGATGAGAGCGATGTGTGGTGTGAAGTTGATGGACAGGATGAAGACTGAGGACTTGATGCAGATGTTGGGTTTGGATGACGCGGTGGACCGGTTGGCGAAGGCGAATAGTGTACGTTGGTATGGGCATGTGTTGAGCAAAGATGATGAGCATGTGTTAAGAAGGGCTTTTGAGTTCGAGGTGGGCGGTTTGAGGAGGAGAGGACGTCCAAAGAAGACATGGAAGAAACAAGTGGAGGAGGAGAGTAGGAGGGTTGGGTTGAGGATGGAGCATGCATTGAATCGGGTGAGGTGGAAGGAAGGAGTCAGGGCGGTTGCTGCAAATGTGAGGTGAATCCGACCACCCCCGTTGACGGGGATAAAACCGGATTTAAAACTTTGGTTTAGTAGTAGCAGTAGTATCGAAATATCACAACACAATCATGTCAGGCTCTGGCTGGCTTGATGCCTTCATTTCCACAATAATTTACGGAGTCCATAATTTTACGATCGTTTTGAAGGTGGGGTTGACCTAGAAAAATATTAGTTCAGAGATCTTTTAGCTTGTTAGCAACTTTGATATAGGTCTAGCTGGTGATCTGTTTATGTGATAAATAAACGGAGGTATTGCCAATTCATACATGGGTATCGCCGATTCCAATGATCTTTTTCTGTCTTTGTTCAGTTGTTGCTATTACCAGAAAAAAAACGTATTTTAGATAATGTTTCACTGTTTTGGTGGGAGAGCGTGGCCTAGCGGTTAAGGTGCTTGCCTGTGGCGCAAATTTACCAACAAAATTCCCGGTGGGGTCGTGGCACTTGCTGGGATTTATTCGGGTACTAACTATAAATTCTGGATTTGATCTGTAACCAGCTATTGATTAAAGGCCGACTCAGAGATTTCCTGAGGAGGGCGCCCTCAATTTACAAAAAAATCGTGTTTTTTGCATGTACATAATGCTTGTCCATATACTAATCACTGTGTGAAATTGCTAAGCTTATATCGAATTCCTTCATATAGAAAATCACAACTTTGTTATAAAATTCCGGATCCGGAATTTTTGTTATACACAGTATCCTATGGGAAGTAATACTACACATAAATGTTTACTGCACCAAAACGAAAAATCCGATTCATCTCAAATTTCAGAATTGTGCATTTTAGGTTACTATCTTAAGTTCTAGTTGACTATATTTCATTATTACACAAAAAATATTTCAAAATCTCTGAGTCAGACTTTAAATACAGAAAACTGCTCTCCTCCATGGTTCACTTGGAATTTGGGCAAATGGATCATGAAAGCATCCCGTCCTTCGGAGGGGACGTTAAGCCGTCGGTCCCGTGTACAGAGAGTCACATCTGTACATGTATATCGCAGTCAGTGTCGAATAAGAGTAGGGTGAAACCCCTGACTGTTCTCAATCCACCCCAGCCTCAAAGCGGGCCATGTTAGGAGCGTCCGTATCATGGATACACGCGGCCCAGGATCAACACACACAATTGAATAAATCCTGACACCACCACAAGCCATTAACAATGACTTGTGGATACGCTAAGAAGAAGAAGACTGCTTTGAAATTCTCTTGAAATCAATTAAGTGTAGTATTAATTAAGTATCTTCCAAACATAAGAATGATTTATATAAAAGTAAGGTGCCAGGAAAGGCTCTCTTGTCGATAAAAGGGTAGAATGAAGCAGGGTACATGATATGAATGTTAACAATTCACGTGTGGCACCGTGCGTGTATTTTTCATAAAGTAAAAATACACGACTGGATCTACATAATGTGCTTGCCAAAACTACATATATGATATGCTTTATTGCAAGGTACAATTACATTGTAGTTGCTGCCTGGGTTTTTTTTAAAAACACTACACGCTCAGAAGAGAAAAAATGTTCTTTACAACTTATTTTACAGCTAATGTTTATAATATAGTGTATTTTTATTGCCGTACTTAATGCGGTTGTAGTTTTCCCTTTTTAAATTAATATGCAAAGGACACTATTTATTTTTTTTGTTTGTAAGAGTAATGTCTGTGAAATTTTTCCAGTACAACCCCTACAATATTTTTAAAATGATGTTTTGATGTCTAATATCCGAAATGCCCATACTAAGTCTACGGCGGCCCGGAAAGTATTTCCCACGGTGTAGTCTGTGGCACAGGTTGCGAAAAATATTATCTAACTTGATACTGGTGAGATGAGAAGACTAACGTAATCATACGTCATAGAGCAGGTGTTAAAATTTAACTAAATCTCAAATTATTCCGGAAACCGAAGGGGTTCTATGGGTGTTTGGGTTCTATGGATGTGAACGTGTTGCTCGAGTCATAGTCCCAAAATCTACGCGTTGGTTAAACACACCAACTCACTTGAAGTTGGATGCCGTACATAAAAATGTTATCTTGATGAAGACATTGACCCGAATACCCCAAATCTAATTTTATAGCATATTTCAATTTTGATATGGTAGCTGAAAACGTCATTTTTTTGTTAAACCCCATGGAATACTCTGTTTCAACTAATATTGCAACGACCAAAAGGGACATATTTCACTCAAATTAAAATAAAAACCAAAACCATACATAGCTTAAAAATATTCCACAGAGTAAATGAGAAAATAGTAGCTTTTCAGAAGATACCAAACATTTTGGCCACTTACGGTAAAATTCTGGAGTCCCTAGGGAGGAAGCTATAGTGATGGGCTTCTTGGACCTTTAACACAGAAGTTCTGTGGAAAAATGGCCACATTTAAAACTCTCACACAGGAAATAATATCGCACCAATAGTACAAGTTAAAATCACCAAAAACGTCAATTTTGAACATATGGGACTAGTACACTACTTCGTAGTCTTAAAGGTTTCCATCAAGTACAAACCTGTAAGAAACTCTACTCAACTGCCATTTATTATATTTGGACTAAACTATAAGTTGATACTGAAAATTATAAGAATGAACAAGTGTTTGAAAACTGCGTAACGGTACCCTTTCACGTAAAAATGAACTTGCAAATATCGACGGAAAAAAAAACTGAACCAAACAAAAGTGGTTTTACGGTATTGTTACGGTAAGGGACGAACTATGAGATTCGCACGATTATACTTTGCTTTTTTATTATAAATTGTCGTTGGGACTGAGATCTTTTTAGACTATTCACCACACAGCTGCTGATGTGTGAACTGAAAAGTTCGGCGGGACTGGATAATTAAATTCATTGTGTACAACCAAAGTCGGATCTTAAACCTTATAACAAGCTCTAAGTTAAGCAAAACGTCTTGGAATCACGGTAAGCAAAATAAGTTAATAAGAGTCCAAGCTACAGACCATGTGGACCTTGTTAGAATAGTTTATAACGGGTTCTAGACATTTTTTCTGCCGAGTCTGAATCGATGGAACACAGCAATATTCCTACTCACGGTGTAACCCAGAGCTTAGGCTACTCCATGTGTACTCTTAGCTCTACTCGAAGGGTACCCCCTCGATACATTATTGAGGCAGTTGCCAACAACTAAGTATTTTGGACGTACACAAGCACTGGGTGAAACAGCAGCTATGTTACTTAGCAGTAAGTTACCATCCTCGAGTGTACTCTCAGGTTGCCTGTAGGTGACGGACAGGTACCCATGGCAAGCCACCAGTAGCGAAGTACCCCTGCAGCTACTCCACGGAGTACCTTCACAGGTACTCCCCCTACCGGCTGCCTAGTAGGCAGCACTTGGGACCATAGAGGGCGCCAAACATCTATTGTTGTTTACGATTTTCTGATCATTTCAAGCTTAGTAACATCTATATTGAGTTGAAGATCACCAAAAAACCGCTTAATGACCATTTTGTGTAAAAAAACTATAAACATATGTGACTAAGATGTTAAGAATGGATAAATTACTACAATAATCACACAGACTCAAAGCTATTTGCAGGGCGTACCCAGCAGGTACTTCCCGCGGGGTGACTAGTGGTTAGGCTACTGCGTGTTGTACATAGGTGGATGATTACCCCCACAACTTCTGCGGGCCGGGACCGGCGCTGTGCTACCCATCAGGTGGGTACTCCATGGCTACTTATAGCTACTTCACAGGGTACTCCCATGAAAGAAATTGGTTGTGTACCAGACGAGAAACCTTGAGCATGTTTGAAAGAGAAATGCAAAAATTCAAGATGGCCACCGAAAACACTTACACACTCATCTGTTAATTAATAAGGTTTTTGTGCCTGTCCAGTCAAAACTCACATTGTGTACCATAAAACCGTTTTGTTAACTAAGAAAATTCACTATGGCCCCAATACAATAAAATATTGATATTTATCTAATTTGTTCGTAGAAGGGTAACTTGGATGTATACTATGCTTAGCAATCAATATGTTAAAATTCAAAACCATATGAATCTCTTAAATTAATTGATCATCAATCAAAATCAACCACTCCAACAAGACTATAATTTCATTATTATCTAGCCAAGAGCTTGTAGTGTTTGTGTACATAACTATAACTCATTCAGAGGCGTTTAAAGCAAAAGCAAAGTGAGTGATTCGATATTCAAGATGGCATCCTAGATGGGCGTCCATTATGGCTGCCAAGTCAGTCAAAGTACAGTGTAAAATTAATTATAATTCATTCCGTTTTAGGCTAAAGAAATATTTAAAAAACGGGCTCAAATTGATCATCTTTCCTCCAAAATTACACCAACAAAAAATATTTAGCCAGTCTAACATATTTTTAAATTCGGAGATCAATAAAGTAATGGCCTTTTGACCTGTTGTCTCGATAAACAAATTCAAAAAGAGTACCAACTACGTTTACTGCAATCCCTGTGGAAAAAGAAAAGATAACAATTGACACCATTTTTAAAAGAAATCGATGCACTATAAAGATTTAACCTTGGTGATGTGCCTTTGACATTTGACGTATGTTGTCTTATACCTCGGTAACCATATGTGTAGCTTTTACACACTATACCATTTTTATTATCCACTGGCTTGAAAGCAGAGGGGGGGGATAAAAAGCATGTCCGCTGTATGTATGTATGTATGTTGTATGCATGTGTGTGTTTCAGTTTGTTAGGTTTTTCGTTTTGCGGCTCCTTCGAAAGTTTTAAGTCCGATTTTTTAAACAGGACTTGGGGTGGGGGTGAAGGTGAAATAGGGGGTCCTTCAATATGGGATGATGTCAAAGTCATGGACCAAGGTTCCAAAGGTCATCTGAGGTCATGTTTCAAGTTCCGGTGTGGTTAGGTTTTGGTTAGGTTTTAGTTTTTTGGTTCTCCTTCGAAAAGTTTAAGTCCGATTTAAACCATCAACTTGGGGTAAGGTTGCGATTGCGATAGGGGGTACTTATATGTAGATGAGTTCAAAGGTCATGGGCAAGGTCAAAGGTCATCGGAGGGTTATGTTCAGTTCCAGTTTGGTTAGGTTTTGGTTAGGTTTTTTGTTTTTTGCGTCTCCTTCGAAAACTTTATTCCCGATTAAACCAGACTTGGGTAAGGTGCAATAGGGGTTCCTTCATATGTGGATGATGTCCAAAGGTCATGGACAAAAGTTAAAGATCATCTGAGGTCATGTTCCCCTTGGTTAGGCTTCATTTTCAGAACTGCTACCTTTCTAGATAATTCTATGAGAACAATTATTGAATTTTGATGCACTGCAAACTGACAACTGTGACAACTAACCAACTTGTGCATACGCCATCTTGCCGGGGGATCGCGCGTTTACTTGCTTATTTTTACTCCTTGTAACAAGACGAACTTTTGGTTACCTTTGTTACACAATCAAGCATTTTTCATTTTGACCCCTTTTTGTTTTATGAACCCTTTCCTTCTTCCCGGTTCCGCCCACACTTTCACGAGGGGGAACCCCCGCTAAATTGTTCATTAACCTTATATAGACGACAAATCCAGTGAGAAATGATGCTCTGCTCTCCACGGTCACGGAAATTGCTCCAATGACCCATGCCGACGCTATAATGCGGTAAAGTTACTTTAGATTCTACATATTCTACAGGTTGACAGTAGGCCCTGGGTTTATCCTTCGAAGTAAGTATTCATAAAATTGTTCTATCAAGAGGTTATTTTATCTCGAGCACAGTAGTCGATCTAATATGGCTGCTGAAATATTCCCGGATTCCCATTGGCGTAAATCCCGGGGAGATGGGGGGTATATCCCCAATATTTTGATGAGGGGGATGGTCAAACGTTCATCCCCAAATCCCAATGATGCCGTACATGTGTTTTTGACCAAAAATATCCTCATATGTCACCATAATAGTTTAAATGGATATTTCCGCGCGCTTCGCGCGACATTTGTTCTAAGTAAATTTACCCAATTTTAGCTCAAAATGGCCAAAAAATTTTAGTAATGGTCTTTCAGGCAAACCCCATTCATTGATATATTTCCTCCCCCCCCCCCCCCCCCCCCCCCCCCCCCCCACCCCAAGTCAAAAAGAAATTAATTAACGCTACTGCGGATTCCCTATGGCCTGTACACATGAAAATTACCTACAGTTTGGTAGCCTTGTGTATGGATTACTCTTCAGTATCCATTTTAAATTACACCCCAGCAGAAAGCATTTAAATTTGTAAAAATTAATAATTTGTTTGATTATATGATTATGATTATTTATTATTATCGTTCAAGGACAGCATGACAGATGGACCAGCTCTCTATCATCCAAGTAGGTGGATCTAAAAGGAAAGGGCTCTGTTTGGTGCCATGTGTGAGAAATTCTACGGAAAAAGTGGATTCAAGACTGGAATTCCTAAGGGGGTTACCTCAGGGTTAAGAAAAAAATCAATTAAGGATATTTCGTTTTTAAATATGAAGTGAAGAAAGTTAAAGAAAGGAAAAGTAACTAGGCTAAAGAGCGTTCCAAGTCAGTAAGCCAAGTCTTCCAAGTGTTCTTACCTTTTGGACTCATTGTCAAAAAGACGAGAAGATAGTGTCGGTACTTCCTCCGCGTTGCAGCACTGTCTTAACCTTTTTATTATTCTTAAGTTGTCCCTCATTTAAGCTCCTAAATCGAGAATTTCTGGTCTGGCGCGCACTGGACTTTCGCTGTTTTGGTTTTGCCCGTATGCTAATCGATTGCATTTGACCTGAGATGAATATACCTAACAAAAAGTTGTGATCCATTGTAAACAGCTAGTAAACCATTAATAATCCTTAAAAAGCTAACCGCAATCTGGTCGATTCCGCGAAATGAATCCGCATCATTGGACGGCAAAACCTTTAGCCAAAGACGTTTACCAATAATTCTTTTATCTCTACGAATCGGCTGTGGCGGATGATGTAGGAAATGCACTCTAAAGCGAATAAACGGTACCGGAAATGGAGCGAAAAGCACTGATGAATATGGGATGCGATGCATTGGCGCCGAGGTGGCAGGGCGATGAGATGGAGAAGGGAAGCGATCGAGGAAGAAGGGAGCATTCGAGGCTGGAGAGGATTTCACTGAGGAATTCAAGAAGGCATTCAGAATGGGTTGTTTGCACGTGATTTCCTAACAATGATGGCCGCCTCTCCCCTCATACATGTTCTTTAGGAGGAGAAGGGTAATAACGAGTACCGTTTATGCCGAGTTGTCGATCAACTAATCTTGTGAGATTAAGCAACGTAGTTTTAGTGGAGAGCGGTTTGGATGCAAAATTGTCGTACAACCCCCCCCTCCCCTCGGTACAAACAACAAAACGCAACCATTCTATTCGAAAGGGATAATAATAAAGTAATTTTAACAAAATGATGGTTTGTGGTCAAAAACTTTGGTGGCAGGGGTGTTTTTTTGGTCAAAAAATCACGTTGAGCTAAAAACTTAGAATATCAGGAGATTTATTAATTTCTTAGCAAAACAAATTTTAATCATCATGCAATACATCAAATCTCTGACATTTTATTATAGATTTCTGTTTTATACATATATAAAGGGTCTAGAATTTTAGCCCCAAAATCACCTTTTTTCCTTAAAAAAGCATCCTTTTTATCAAATGTCAGCACAACGAGTATTACCTGAACCCTTTAATGCAATGGATATATAAAGCCTATATCAATAAAAAAAGGGATACCAGTAAAATAAGATTGTAAGATTTTTACCTTTTAAAAAATAGAAAAAATAATAATTTCGCTTACTTGCAGCCAAATTTCATTTTTTTGGCCTTAGAAATCATCCCCTGCCACCAAAATATTTCAACCACAACCATCATTTTCTTAAATTTATTATTTATCCTTCAATAAGGGTGGTTGTGTTTTGTTGTACGGGGGGAGGGGGTGGTAACTCGAACAATGAGGACTTTTCAAGGCTTCGGCCGCT
Source organism: Ophioderma brevispina (assembly GCA_023653785.1). Classification (NCBI taxonomy): domain Eukaryota; kingdom Metazoa; phylum Echinodermata; class Ophiuroidea; order Amphilepidida; family Ophiodermatidae; genus Ophioderma; species Ophioderma brevispina. Next base: position 9,721 of record JAMKCH010022204.1, read on the forward strand.
CGCTATTTAAAAGTCGGATAAGCCAATGTCTATTACTGGACAATAGTTCGTAATAGGTAAGAAATTTTTATTTCCAAAGCTTTATGAGCACTGTTGTGTGACGTAGCGAACAGAATATATTAACATAGCGATAGCACGCAATATTAATCGGCAAACGTACAGTAAGAGGTTGTGTGTGTGTGGTGTGTGTGTGAGTGTGTACAGCACATACAAAACTAAGAAGAGTGGTGAAGGTAGTGTGTTACCACACACAGAATTGTAGGAGTTTGTGGTGAAATGTGGGTACGGCACAACAAAAGTAGGAGTTTTGGAGCAATTCGAGGGCTCCTACAATTGTTGGGGTATGGCAAACAAAAAGTAGGAGATTGTGTTTGTAAGCACCTTACATACAAAAGTAAGGAGTTTTAATATTAATGAGGTTAATTTGAATATTAAGTAGGTAACTTTGCATATTAACTAGCTATTTTGACACTACAGAAGCAAACTATTATTTCAAGAATAAAGTAAGTTAAAGTAACCAATGGGGGTATGTGGGGGTTGGGTAAATTGTTACTGTATGAATTTTTTTTACTGTGTTAACTAATATTTTTTTTTTTTACTGGTGAATGTTTTTTAGTGTTAACTAATATTTTTATTTCTTATTCTAACGATCTTGGCGTCGCAGACCGATAGCCCCTTAGAGAGGGCAGGGCTTGAAGAATGTGGGAAATTATGGGGGCAGCGTTTAAAGGCAGACCGATTCGATAGCCCCGTAAAGAGGGCAGGGCTGAGAATTGTTTTTAACTGGGTTTTAATGTGTGAATTGTTTTTAACTGGTTAACTAATATTTTTTTATCCGTAAAGAGGGCAGGGCTTCTTGAAGAATGAGGGAAATTATGGGGCCACGCGTTTAAAGCAGACCGATAGCCCCGTAAAGAGGGCAGGGCTTGAAGAATTGAGGGAAAATTATGGGGTAAATAAAAGTTGTGTGTATGTCACATACAAAGTAGGAATTTGTGTGTAAGCACCTGACATACAAAGTAGGAGAGTTTTTAATCTTAATGAGGTTAATTTGCATATTAAGTAGGTAAATTTGCATATTAACTAGCTATTTTGACACTACAGAAACTATATTTCAAGAAAAAGTAAGTAAAAAAAAAAAAAAAAAAGTTTAACCAATGGGGGTTTATTGGGGGGGTTGGGTGAATGGTAGTGTGAATTGTTTTTAACTGTGTTAACTAATATTTTTCTTATCTAACATCGGCGTCGCCAGACCGATAGCCCCGTAAAGAAGGGCAGGGCGTGAAGGAATGCGGGAAATTTGGGGTAAAGAAATGCGTGTATGTCACATACAAAAGTAGGGGATTTGTGTGTAAGCCACCTTACATGACAAAAGTAGGAAGTTTTTAATTAATGAGGTAATTGCAGATTAAGTAGGTAAATTTGCTATTAATAGCTATTTTGACACTACGAAAACTATATTTCAAGATAAGAAGTTAAAAGTACCAATGGGGGGATGTGGGGGGTTGGGGTTGAGTGTTTACTGTGTGAATTATTTTTAACTGTGTTAACTAAATGTTTCTTATCTAACCATATCAAACATTGCCGAGGAAGCCCGTTCCATAAGGAACAAGACCCACCCTGTTCTAGAGTATGTGATAGATATGAACATAGCCATAGATGTTTCTTTCATAGTTGAAAACCTGGCTCAAATTCTGAGGACCCGTAGTTATCAAAGAAACTCATTCCAACAGAGCAAATATGTGGTTCTTAGTGTACCTCGCGGAAGTATTAATTGTGGTGTGGTTATTGGAGGCATGGTTCAAGAAAGAGCTGAAAAACTTACAGATCTTTGAACTAGGGTGAACTCGCACGTTTGAGCATGCATGTTTTACAAATCCCAACAAGGATGTATTTTTTTTGTAAATCTATAGACCTCCGCTTCAAGAGAATGGTTCAAGACGAGTTGAATTTTTTTTAATTTTAACTTTTTAGGAATGTGATGGGAAAATGAATACAATAAACAGTAAACTTAATCTACTTGGGACTTAACTGCCATTGGACATTCCATCCAAGTCCGATGTATCTCACCTCTTAAGAACACTGGAGACTGCAGGTTTTCAAATCACATAATCGTAGGCCCCACACACATAGATGTCACACCTTGGACCTCCTTTATTTCAAGGCTTGAGGGAAAACTCATCACCCCCTCATCATCAATAGCACAGCTGACGTAAGTCATCTAATCACAATGTATTTCATTTTTGTGTTCAGGGCAGAACCTCTAACTAAAACTATCAAGGTTGCTTCTCGAGATTAATTCTGTGAATCAAGAGGTCTTTCAATTGATCTTACTGCTCAATTTGCAATCTTCCGAAATGTGTGTCAATGTACATGACGTGGTGAGTACTATGAAATCACTGTAGGCAAGTTCTGGACAAAACAGCTCCCAGTGAGAATTTCACTTCGTGATTCTCGATCTTCCCAGCAATGGTATAATAATAATGACATTCACTCGGGTTCGTCGTTCTCGTCGTAAGCTAGAAAGAAAATGGCGGGGAAGTCTAGGACTGGACACATGCGGCAGCTTTATTTCAGCAGCGAACCGTACAGAAATAAATGTTGAGACAGCTAAGCAAGAAGAGTATTATAAGTGTCTTTGTTTTTAAAAATGCTGATACCAAAAACTGGTGTTTAAAGAAAGTAGAACGGTTGCCGAAACAAGAGATACTAAGGTACACCTGACAATGAATCGGCACAGGGTTACTAGCAAATGACTTTGCTTCATTTTGCCAACAACAAAGTGAAGAGAGTATACCAGGATATTGAGAAAGGATAAACCAGGTCTTGATGGCTATGTGATTCCCCTGCCTTAGAGTTCAGCTACATCTACCCTTAGTGAGTTTACTCTGTTGCAAGAGGACGTCGTTCTGAAAGCCATCAAAAGGATCCACAAAGTCATGTGTGCGGACCCGTGCCCACATGGTTCTGAAGCCAAAAGTTCAGAATTTTGTTCCATATCCCAATATAATAAATGAATAACTTCGTCTGGCCCGTATTTTCCAAATTGTCTGGAAGCATTCCAGTGTCCTCCAATATCAAGGAAAAGATCTCTAGATTCCAACAATCTGAAAAACTATAGACAGTGTCGAATCTCCCTTAATATCAAAGCTCATTGAAAAACAAGATGTGAGAGCATTGAATGATTATATGCGAAGAAAGAAACTAGGTGAGCAATTTACAATCTGCTGATAAAAAGGGCTCACGTAATGAGAACGCACTAAGCGGGTCAAAAGATGACATGAGAGGTTGTATTTTAACAGTTTATGGCGTTGTATTTTTGGTATTGTTGGGACTTGAGCAGTGCATTTGATACTGTCACTGTCATAAATGACTGATAAATAGATTGCAAAACTGAAGTTGGCAGAGAGGGCAAGGGTATTGCAGTGTTTGAATCGTACCTTTCGGAAAGGACTAGCAAGGTGTACATTGATGGCACGCTTTCAGATCCCGTTCGAGTGCTTTTGGAACTGCCCCAGTTCTATTTAGGACCATCGGGGTTCTCAATCTATGTTCTTCCAGTTGGCCGCATTGTAAGATTCTTTGGTTTGTCATACCACTTGTATGCGATTGATGATACCGCTAATATTTGTTCAATCCAACAGGACCCCGCGATCAATTTCCAACTGCCTTAAATCAGTTGTCTCGTTGCATTGATGGCTCTCAGTAGTGGATGCGAAAGAAAAGAAATGTTAAAGCTCAATGATGAGGAGACTGAGTTGTTTGTCGCTGTTGCACCACATCTAAAACAATATGTGTTGCCTGCCTGTTACTCTGCATGTTGGGAAACACAGTCCATCTCTCCTTCAGACACTGTTCGCAATCTAGAAGTTATATTGATTCTGAAATGTCCATGTCAGCTCAGGTTAAATCTCTTTTGTAACGTACATATCAGCTTCGCAACATTTGTCGTATACGCCGCTTTTTGGACTATGACACCTGTCATCTGGTCATGCGCGCCTGTGCTATCACAAAGATTCAATGGCAATGGGTTGCTACTTGGATGTTAATAAGAGCGATATCCATAGACTTCAGCGTATCCAAAAATGGGCTGCGAAGCTGTGAGATGTAAGGCTCTAAACATGATCATGATAGCCCGTACTTACAACAGTGCACTTGCTTCCAATTGACATGAGCATACCTGTAAGGTGGTTTTGGTCATTATCTTCAAAATGCTAAGTCAGGAGTTGTCCAGATACCTCTCTGTGGCTCGCCTTGATCAGCCTGGCCCAGAGCGAGTTGCTGTTCGCATTCGATAATAACCTTCTGACGGACGCACAGTACAGTAAAACCTGAAGTCTGTAGAAAGAATGCAGGACCTTCTCTATGTTGCTCCTCGCACTTGAAATAAGTTACCAGCTAGCATGAGGGAGTTCTGATTCACTTATTACTTTTAAGCATGCTCTTAAAGGTGTTGTTCCGATTTATGTGTATTGTGTTCTCAATTGTATGAGAGCCTGGGAACTTGCACTACACCCATCAGTACCGTGGGAACAAACTTGCGGTTTGATGGTAGGAGCGCAATAAATGCATGTTGGCCAAAAAAGCCTATTCAATACTGTGTAATAAAAATAAAAGTGGTTTAACCACTAAAACGCGGTTTTGTTTAGATCTTGGAATGAAATGGATGACGAGGGCTCAAATTTCAGACGACAATGAGAAAAATACGGCCCGTTCATCTGATATCAAAATCGGTCTACTTCCGGGTAAATCAGGGGGTCCCAAAGAGATCGGAACACGCCCTTTTTAAGACTTATCTATTCACAATGCATATAAGTAGCATCAGTTCAGCGCTTCGATCTAGATGTTGTAGCAGCGCTTTATAAGTATTAATTATGTAGTATGTATGTATGTATTACAAAATAGGTCATGGGGCAACATAATCCATTGGCATTGACCTTATTTCACCTTTATCTCGGTATTAAAAACATTTAACCTAATACAAAACATATTTTTGGGAAGTTCCTCATTCCTAGGCCATAATTGGCCGGCATTAAAATTTAATCAGAGTAACTTTCAATGTTGACCCCTGTATAACTGAATGCATCAGTTTCCAGTAAGCCGATTCTGTACAGGAACATTCTACCATGGTCACAATATGTTTCGTAATGGCAACAAAGGCCTAGTCTATGCATGGCCGGGAATTGAACCCGATATCAATGTCACACCCGTCCGATTATGCAAGGAATCCCACGTAATTTGAAATCTATTATAGTTGTCGTATAGAGAGTTGTGGAGTGCCAAATCGTGTACCACGCATTTCAATACGGAATAAACCCACACCTCGTTCTAACCTCGTCTTCATGGCCAAATTCATTCCCATTGAAAAATGCGTGGTACACGATTGGCAGTCCTCTATGGTGTATAGACCGGATTCAATAGCCAGCCATGTTGGTGGACAAGATAGATCGGATCCCTGTGCAATCGCTAAACATGGAACGATTGACAGCTGAATGTATTGTAGTCCTGGAATGTATGCATCTGTCACAAACCTGTCTGGATGCCGAAGTCAGATGAATACGGTCGATAGTTATGTTGGATATGAAGTTCTTGAACATGCGTATACGGGTTTAGTGGTGAAAAAATGTTTGGAGTTAACGCATAATGGCACGATCTTGATTAAAATTTCTATCATTGTATCATTGTATCGGATTCTGTTACACTGGGAAGAACGTAGTGTCGGTTATTGGTATTTTGTTGTAGTAGCTCTGCTTTGCTTGTTTTAGTTTTTTGTGCGTTTCCTGGTCTGTGATGTGCAATAATTTATATTCTTTCCCCAATTGCAGTTAACAGGTACAATATGATAAGAATTTTTTATCTAAGAGAATACAATATTTGTATGTTTATAAATTATCACGCGCACGTCTAACGAGCTAAAACAAAATAGCACGTAATACATAACAAAAAAAGTCTCGTTTTATTTCTGAACACTTTTTGCAGGTCGATGTTGCAGTAATTGAAGTTGGATTGGGGGGCAAATATGATTCCACGAACATTCACAGGTAATTGTGTGCTTCAATCGGAGAATATAAGAATTCCATATCGCAGTGTGTATTTTCTCCCCCCGCTTATTAGTTCCGTGCCGTCTGTGCCACTTTTATTCTGCTGCTTGGCCTTTAAGATAAAAAGAAAAATAACACCCGATTTAGTTGAAATATAACAACAAATTTGTCATCAATATTCATGAATTTCTTGATAGAATTTGTTTTCTTATATTGTAAATCTATGTGCTTATAAGGTCAAGAAAAAAGACAAGTTTGTCTCAGAAGAATGCGCGTATTTTGTTTAAAATTGGTATTTTAGCTCATTTTTTTAAAGGTTTTTGCTCACTTGAAAGATTTTTTTTTAATTTTCAGGAAAAAAAATGAAAAATGCGAAAAGTGGGTCAAAAATGCAAACAAATCCCGCATTTCGCATTACCATTTTTCTAAAAACAAAAAAATAAAAACCGCATTTCGCATTGCGATTTTTCACATTTCTTCTCAGACAAACTATTTTTTTTTGGCCTAAAGTTAGTAACGCTTTCAAACGCCTAGATCTTTACTAATTAACATATCCATTGTTTTGCGTTCAAAAATGGATATTTTCTCAGACCTCTTCTCCCATAGAACAGTTAAACCAACAACGTCATTCGGGCAGCAGTCATAATTATTGCATTCATTTTCGCTTTATAACAGACATCAAAATATTACAGAAAACGTTAATTTTCTTCAATTTTAAATCCACCGATTAACTACCGGTACTGTTGTATTTACCAAACAAATGCAACCGTATATTGGTATATATGATTTGAAAGGCGTTGTCAAGAGCTTATTGTTGTTTCGTTTTTCATTCTTTCTAACTCACCAGGTGTCCAACTGTCGTCGGCATTACGTTGGTGGACTACGACCACGTGAGTGTTTTAGGTCGAACTATCGGTGAGATTGCTAGCGTTAAAGCAGGAATATGTAAGGTACGTATGAGAGATGAACTTCAGATGGGGTATACTCGATTCCATTCTTGCGGAGGTGAAAAATTCAATGAGGCGCAGGGACTTCTGTTAATCATGTTATTGTGAGGAATGTTAAGGCCTGAAATACACTATTGTGCATTTCCATACATGAATGAAATTGTATTTAGTGGCAGGTGAACGAGTTATATGACCGGAGTGTCCTTCAAGATAATCCGGTGTGGCACGTGCATTTGAATTCTTTCATTTTCCCCTCTCCGACTTAATTGAATAGGTCCAAAACTCCAGGGGGACGAACGTATCAACGCGAATCGACTATAGTACAAAGGGTAGACACCCTAATATGGGTCGCATTTTCACCCTTTGTCCTATGACGATGGATAATTTCTCATGATGCTAATTTTAAGGATGGATCATTTTTTGTTTCGCTTTTACTATTTAAAGGGATAATCAGCGATAATGCGAGAGAATAAAAAAATGTGGAAATGCATTTTCTTTGCTTATAAATAGAAGTATATACAACTCCGTATAACTACTTTAAAACACTAAATAATGAAAAAAATGAAGTATTTGAGGATATTTGTCATACTGTCTCCTGCAAATAGACATACAGCGACGGAGTCTCAAAATCTATACTAAACAGCTGATTGTATATAGTTTATACCAGTACAGAATAAGCAAATATCAATAATTTTGGTGTTTGAGGTTAAACTGTACAGGTCATGGTGCACAATATTGCGCTTATAAATCTGGGATATTCACAGGGAAAGGTTTTATGATCTCAAGTCGGAATTTTGATACCACGTATAGAAATTACAGAATCGGATAAAAATTACTGCCTTGTCTTTATACGGGGATTTTAAGCCAACCACTTTCAGGTTATGTTAGCACATCCATGCCAGTAACAAAAATAACAAAATATGAATTCTGATGATTTTTTTCAATGCTTCGGATTAGCAAATCGCTGCTTACCTCTTTAAATGGGTTTGTTATTTTCGTGTTTTTTTTTGTATATATAATTTGAGAAAACATACCAGACTAGTGCGTCTACCATGTCAATCGTGAAATTACATCACTTTCTTCAAGTGCATTTTCAGACATTTTAAACCAGTTTTTCTGATGCTATGCATGGAAGTAGTCCACCCAGATGTTTACCCTTACGGCAGCGTGGCCAGCGGTTAGGGTGCTTGCCTGTGGCGCAAATTTACCAAACATTCCCGGGTTCGAATCCCGGTGGGGTCACTTGCTGGGATTTATTCGGGTACTCAATTCTGGATTTGATTTGTATGTACCAGCTATTGATTAAATACAGAATACTGCTCTCCTCCATGGTTCACTTGGAATCGGGCAAATGGTTCATGAAAGCATCCCATCCTTCGGAGGGGACGTTAAGTCGTCGGTCCCGTGTACAGAGAGTCAACTGTACATGTACATCGCAGCCAGTGTCGAATAAGCGTAGGGGGAAAACCCTTAACTGTTCCCAATCCGCCCCAGACTCAAAGCGGGCCATGTTCGGAGCGTCCGTATTGTGGATACACGCGGCTGATAAATCCTGACACTACTACAAGCCATTACCAATGATTTGTGGATACGCTAAGAAGAAGAAGCTAGGTTAGTGATGTATAACCCTAAACGCGCGCACGTAATGTGACTGAGCACAGCAAATGGTGCATTTAATTGACAGTGGGAATTGACAGTGACTCAGCAAAGTGTTGACATCCCTGGGCGTCGATATTTATTTTTCAGAACAAAAAATTGAACAGTTAGGTCCGTATGCACAAAAGAGTTAGACCAGGTCTAACTTTAGACCCGGTCTAACTTTAATTTTGTACCACCAGAAAAGACATTTTCCTTTACACTGACACTTCAGTGTGTACTTTGCAAGACTAAAGGTGGTCTTTAAACTTCTTAGATTAAAAATCAATGTAATTAGATTGTGATCAAGGACAAATTCAAGGTCATCCTACGACCAAATTTCAAGAGTGCTCCGACTTCGTCGAAGTTGGTGGCGAGCGATTTGTGCGGTCATCTTGAACTAAGACAATTTCATTTATTCAATATGTGACACTTCAGTGTGTACTTTTCAAGACTAAAGGTGGTCTTTAAACTTCTTAGATTAAAAATCAATGTAATTAGATTGTGATCAAGGACAAATTCAAGTTTGGATTAAAACATTAAATAAAAAATACATTGAAATATAAATCTAGTAGATTAAAAATTGTAATCAAAATTCAGATTTGTTCTCCATTTTAATCTAAGCAATTTAGAGAGTGGCCACCCCATAGACTGTGTAGACATACAGCGTACAAATTTGCACGAAATGTACACCGATAGTTAATACCTAATAAGAGCAACAATTGCTTCGTAGTTACCCTTCAGACCCTGGATGAAAGTTTATCACATCTTATCACATAATGAATTATTGTCCATATACTTTGTCTTGTTTGAAGTATGAAGTGACGACGCGCGCGTATACCCAGTGCCACCTTTCAGTTGCAGTGCGCTTGTGCTTTGCCTACGCGCGCGCTGAAAGTCGGTGTAATGTATACGCTCGCGTCGCTACTTCGTACTTCGAGCTGGACAGATTATAGATAAGGTAAACCATAATCTTATCTAACGGCCGCAGCCGACATGCTGCTCACAATGAAGTGCCAAATGTCCCTGTCCGTCATTAAGTTGGGAATGTCAGATGGATCCTGCTGGATGTCTCGAGCAATCACATCAATGTAATTAAAGGGGCGACGACCCCTGTTTTGAGACTTCTTGATCAATCGCACAAAGACATTGACCGGCAAATCGTTCTCGGCGTTAGGCAACAGAAGATAAAATTGGAGGGATATCTCCATATATCTGTGGTTTGGCCATTTGCTCACGTCAGGATATGTTTTGTACTCGCATGAGAAGCCTGGTGTAGGTGCCATCCAGTCTATCTTGTAGCTCTTTCTTCATGGTCCAGGTTTCAGATCCATATGACAGAATATCTCTACACAGGCTCTAAAAAACTTCAGCTTGATTGAATTGGAGATACCAGATTGCCATAAGTGGTAAAGTTACAGGCCTTCCAAGCTTGTCCTTTGCGTGACAGGAAATCTTTCTTGCGGTCGACAACATAGGTCCCTAAGTACTTGAAGTCCCTGACCTCTTTGAGTTGTGTACCATCTGTAGTACAGATAGGTTGATGATTATCTTCCTCACTGACTCACTCAGATCGGCTGTTAGAGCATGATCATCTGCGTAGTCGAGGTCTGCGAGATGCTGACTTTGGTGATGCTTGGGTTTGATGGTGAGTCCTTTTTGGTTCATGATGTCAAGTCTCTGTCTGAGGATGTAATCAACTACAATTACAAAGAGATAGGTAGCAAGAGTGTCTCCTTGAAGGATTCCAGTAGTGGTTAGGAACTCCTTTGTGGGCCCATCCATGGTCTGCACAAAGCTATATGGGTAATCATACATGATGGCAATTGCCTTGGCAGTCTCATCTGGGTCACCGTAGTTGGTGAGAATATGCAGCATTACATCCCTGTTGACACTGTCAAAAGCCTTAGAGAAGTCTACAAACACAATCGTTTTTTTTCTCTTGGAAATTCTCACCTCTTCTATGATCCTTCAGAGGGCAAGTATCTGAGGTAGTGTTGATCTGCCTTTGCGAAACCCATTCTGGTTCCGTCTGAGAATGGGATCTATGTGAGGAATGATTCTGTTGAGCAGCATTCTGTTAAGGCAAACCATATCTTATTTTAATCCTTGTAACCTTACAAACACATTGATCACTTTGCAATTTTGAACCCTAAAAACCGTTCCCCCCCCCCACACACACACACACGTTTTGTTCATGTTCCACCCCAATGGTGAATTTTGATGTTATTCTATGACTGTTTCTAAGAACAATTTCTTATTTTTTATAAATTTTAACTGCTATGATTTGTCGTTTATTGCAGCCTGGTCGACCAGCGTTTACTATTACACAACCTGAGAATGGTCTGGAAGCAATAAAGAAGGGAGCTGAAGCAGAGGAGGTAAAATAATTTTAATTCTTTAAAATCTTTCGCTATTGATCTCTGTGAAACCATAGAAGAAAGAGATAAGAAGGAACCACAACGATCCACTTTGCTTTTACCAATCCATCTGCCGCCCAATAATTACAATTGTTATTCATATCCTCACAAGTGGCCCTTCCGAGTATTATCCTAATCCGATTTGCTCGCTCGGAATCAGCGAATCAGCACCCGATGCATGCTGGAAAGACAATACTCAAACATATATAGCGGCTTACATGGAAACCGGTCAACACGCCCGGGGGTTTCTTGGATTGTGGCCGGGAACCCATGCTCGTTCCAAAACAGAGGTACTCCAAATGCGGGACTATCGCCAGGGGTATCAAATTCACAATAATCAAGTTCTAGTCCCACTATTGGTATCAAATTCAGTTGTGATTGTGACTGGATCAATGATACAAATAGGACAAATTAACCTAAACATATCAGCAAAATAACCCTAAGTGTGTGTAATTTTCTTGCAGTAGCACAGTGTCATTTTTCTTGTATATTGACTATTTGTATTGAGAACAGGTCCCGCAAGAGGTATAATCTCACTGCAAATTATTTTCACTGAAAACTAGTATAATTTCACCAAAAACTGCTCCCCTTAAGGGTATATTTTCACTGAAAATTGGTCCCTTTAGGGGTCACTTTCAGACCCCCTGGAACGAGTATGGGTACCCAACGAAAATACAAGAACCCCAACCCCCGGGTCAACACGTTCAAATTTAGTCAAACTTTCATCCTTTATTTCTCACACTGGGCAGTCTTGGGCACCAAAGCTGAACACATAACGATGTACAAACATTAGTATTTAACGAAACCAGCAACAAATACACAAAGGAGACGGTGTAGTTTCTGGAAACATGTGTAATATGCTGTTTATTTTACAGTTTACGTGTTCGTACATAAAGCGTTTTTAAAAAATTCTCCCAGTAACGATTGCTCACCGATCATCAATTGCGGCAGAGTGATTATGATCAAAGGGTTCGCGGTCGAATGTCTTCCTTTAGTGCAGGTGAATGGATAAAAAGATTAAAAATCGGATCGTGGGAAGTCGTTGTGGTTTCCTCTTATCTTTTCTTCTCTGGTGAAAACTGCCCCATTTAGTTTTGTAGTGTTTTGCCAAAAGATGTCAAGGAGTAGTCCCATGACCTTGCACAAGTCTGACAATAGGTTTGATGGTTCTAGTCAAGTTTTCACCTTTCATTGCAATCGCGATTGATGCCTTTTGTTATCTGAGCATATTGATAGATATTGGGCATAAAATGAATATTTTTTTAATTTCTTTAAAACGAGTGGATCATGGCATTGTGGTTGCTGAAAACGAATCCAGGATTTTTTTTTTTGCATAAGATGATTTTTAGGTTGGTAAAACACTTTAAAGTGTTGTTATGAAGTCAATGGGGATTTGGGACAAACCAGCAACGTTTACATTTCTCGGCATGGGGATACCCCCCCCCCTTATAAACAACCTAAATTTCCAAAGTAACAAGTTTCATGTGTCTAAAATAAGAAAAATGTTCTTTACAGGAGAGGGAGTAGAGTCAACTAGTAAGCAATGCACTCTTTTCACATATTTCGTCTGAATTGGCATAGCACTAAACAAAAAACACTAATATAAAAATTTTTCCGACCTGCGGGAAATTGCTCTAATCCAGATACTTATTTTAAATATAATTAATAATGTAATAGATTGCGCATATACGTATATATATATATCTATATATATATATATATATACTATATATATATATAGTATCTTATAAATAATCTATATATAATTATATAATGCTGAGTCATACAGTGTCTTGTTAAAACCGTATGAAAATTACAGTTACTGATGCACAGTTGATAGCCCAATAGAATATGAGATCAGCTAACTGTATCCCTTTATGATGAGTGATCATGTAGCAAACCAGTAGAACACTTGGTTTGGAAGCTATTATAAAAGGGTAATCTCAATAGAAAAATAGTTCCATCAATATTCACGGTATTGCTTTGTATATTTTGCAACATTAGGCATCCAGTATTCTGTTGTGCCCACCTTTAAGTTCCTATGATTTCAGAGGCAATCCAATCCAGTGGGGATAGCAGGCAGATCACCAAAGTGTTAATGCATCGATGGCTCTGCAGCTTTGCAAGACTTGGATGGAAACGACACCAAAACAGGAAAACTTTGGAACGTACGGTAGCAATGGATGGCATTGCGTATTGCAGGTTTTAACTACACGCTCTCAGTCACCCCTCTATCCCCAGCATCTCGCTATCCCTCTCACTCCTCTCTCTCTCACTATCCCATCAACCCTACACAACACACTTTGAAAGATGTTGTATTATATTCCTTACCATGCTTACGTCATAATGTCATTTTTTGCCAATTTTCCAAAAATCACGGAGCCTTGTTTTTTAGGGGGGTATTTCCCATAGATCTAACACGGTCTGGCGTCATTTTCCTTAGGGACATTGGGGATATATGGTGTGGTATTTGGAAAAATGTGTAAAGGGGTGGAGTTTAAATTTCATTGTAGAAGCTTGCACAAAACCAATACGCAGAGACCTATTTGATCCATTGTCACATTCGGGCCCACAGGTCGACAGTGAACGTCTATAAAGAATCAGGTCATGTTATAGCATCTGAAAATTTAAACTCTGCGATGCCAATGAATGTAAAATTATACATTTCCGTGATTGCGCTTTCTTAAACAGATATACACTGTTGCTAATAAATATTTTTTACCACTTTTTTATGGAATGATTTCTTACAGTGTTGGTTATTTATGATTCTAGGGTGTATATCGCCCATATGATTGATCAGTCTCTCCGAACATATCCACCAAGACTTCGTCCACAACTTACACATTACGAACTGTGTTTTAGCCTGAAAGGAAAGGGGATATTTGACCAGCACGATTGAAGGATTTGTTAAATTTTTCACATCAGTCAGTTTACAGATAACACATTTTTGGTGATTGTCATACATTGGAATGTCAAGAGTACTGTTTTAAATGTCAATTAGTTACTAATATCGAGTATGCCACCCCCGGCATGAATCAGTGCGTCAAGATGTCGGCGCATAATGTCAACAGATTGTTTATGATGGCAATGGGCAGAACGTCCCACTAATCGGTCAGAACTTACAACTCTGTAGAGTTTGAGGAAGATTGTCCCTTCATTAATGGCTCTGCCTAAGGCATACCAGGAATGTTCGATAGGGTTCAAATCAGGGGAGCAAGCAGGCAATAGTATCTGCTCCACCCCCTCTGCCTCAAGAAATTGTATCACTACAGCGGCCCTGTGCGGCGTGGCGGTGTGGTCTTGCAGCCGAAAATTGTTTGCATAAACCCTTCTTGCATGTGGCAGACAGTGGTTTTCCAGAATGTCCAGGTACACGACGGCGTTCATGTTTCCATCTGGCACCACGTTTTTCCTCCATAATGAATACCGGCCCATACCATCACTGAGCCGCCACCACCTTGAATCAATTCCTGAATACAGTCATCTCGGAGGTTCTCACCACGTAATCGACGAACCCTTTGTCTTCCATCTTCATGGTCAAGGATGTAGCGGCTCTCTTCCATAAACACAACATTTCTCCAGTGTCCGAGCTGTAATCTTCTGTGCTCCCTGGCCCAGCGAAGTCGATCAACTTTGAGGTGAACGGTTAGGCGTGGACATTTGGTCATTCGTCTTGCTTGGTAACCATGTTGAAGCAATCTCCGATTTACAGTTTGGCGGGAAACGTTGATTCCATAGTGTCTTTTCCACAAACGACGAAGACGGCTTGTTGGCATTTTCCAGGCTCTGCGGAGATTAAGCAGTCGGCGATCATTTCGTCTGGGTAGTCAAATTCGTGGGTCGTCTGAAGATTTTCGTGGCCTCAAATGATAATGTCTGAGGATTTTACAGACCGTAGTCTACGATATCCCGAGGAAATCAGCGACTTTGGCTTGTTTGTACCCTTCCTGTCGGAGTGCAAGCACTCTTCGGCGCATTGACAATGCCGTTGGACGAGGCATAGCCTAGGGAACCTTTGTGCCAGTTTTTGTTATAACAACCAACTCTGAGAAAATGGACTCCTTGCACACAGGCTTGGAGCAGAGAAAAGGAACAAACAACAGACGTCTGGCATTTCATAGCTCCCAACAAATGGCATTGTTATGTAATTCAAAATTATGCATGGATTCACTTCACCTGGGTAGTGGGGACTCAATATGTAATCATTCACCTACTCTAATATGACTACTGAGGCGTTCAAATTGAAATACGTTTTAAAATTGGGTCTGAAAAAAACTTTATGAGCAACAGTGTAGTTGAACGTACACCGATTTTTTGTTTTAAATTGGGATGTTGGGATATATAAATGACCACGTTTTCTCAAAACATGAATTCATCACTTTAACATGTTTAATCCTTTCTGGATGATCTCCAAACATTTTTTTTTTCAAATCACCTTAGACCAATGTATGTATGGACATCTTGCCAGAGCTTCTTCGACGCATTATTGAGGTCGCAGCAATTTTATTGCTTTCTCGACATTAGACATTATTTTATTCACACCTCATCTTCCATGATTATACAATAACGAAAATACAATAACATCATCGAATTATAGTATTTAAACAAAAGAAGAATGATATACAGTGTATATGCAATGTACAATAATGAATACAATATACATCCAAATTCAAATCTATAATAATTATATATAATACGTGAGATGAATTACAGTTAAGATTTGGTCATTTAAACACAAACGATTATAGAAAGTCATAATAACTTGGTGAAATAATAGTTGTTGTTGTGTGAGAACTTGACTAACTACACTCGTGCAATTGTATCGCATTTTATTATCAATAATACCTGCATGCTTTTATGAACAACAGATAAAAAATGGCAAACGCAACACATGTTTGTAACTCTTATTTCTAGTTGTTCCAAATAAGTCAAACAACCTACTGTCAAATGTGGAGATAAAGTACCATGGTACAAACAGATTGCCGATGGCTCACCCATTCATTCTTCCAGACTCATTCATCAAAGGTAGGAGTAAAACAAATGTGATTTGTTTGATCTCCTCGTGCTCATACACGAATGTGTATGCAATTTTACTTCAAACTAATCCATGGTGGTGTTCTTGCAATTATTACCATATATACGTCTAGGCCTATTTCTTTTCATCATTATCCATTGTGCTTCTTTTGTTCAACTGTCCATTATAGTTACGAAAGCTGTCAGACACCGTTATTTAAACCTATGAATATTCATCAGACCGTTTTTTTTCCAAAGTGGTCTCTGGACACTTCCGGAGAAAAATAACGGTCTGATGAATATTCATGGTAAACAATATAGGACAATTGAACAAAGGAAAATTCTAGAAACAGCTCAGCCTCAGGTGGTACAAATGAAAGAAATAAACAATAGTGAAAGAACTGATAACTCAATATAAAGCTTATTGTGAACATCAGATTACCAGCTTATCTCTCGATTACGATTCAGCCAATGTAGTGATTGTGATTGCAAGCCATGCAAATTTCTTCTTCACTATTTTAAAGGGACAATCGAAACATTCTGCTTTTTATTGTTGAAAAAAACAACGATGAAAGAACTGATGACTCAATGTAAAAGCTTTTTGTGATTGTCGGATTACCATC
Source organism: Ophioderma brevispina (assembly GCA_023653785.1). Classification (NCBI taxonomy): domain Eukaryota; kingdom Metazoa; phylum Echinodermata; class Ophiuroidea; order Amphilepidida; family Ophiodermatidae; genus Ophioderma; species Ophioderma brevispina. Next base: position 26,400 of record JAMKCH010022204.1, read on the forward strand.
TGCCTGTTGGCTAATGTTTCGACTGCGAATCAGCTAAGATAGTGGTTCAAAGTTATGGAAATCTTTTATATTCGATTTCAAAAAGACAATTTAAACATTTTGCTTTTACTTTAAAATGGTTAACAATTGAATAATCACTACCCCTAACGCCAGATCCTTGAATACGGGATTTAAAAATAAAATTGAGGGAGAAGCGTATAAAAAGAGAAGGGAATTTATGCCTTTGTTTTTCTTTATATAAGCGCAATCGAGTGCTAGTGATAGATGTAAGACAAAGACTATTTGTCTCAGATAGGTTATCTTCTTAGCTAAAACTTTGTGAGCACTAACCTGCGTGGCCCAAAAATCGGTAGTGCACCGCGGATAACTCTGTATTAAGATCTTAAATTCGTGGTGTAAGAATCTGGGGTCCGATACACGTGTGAAAGGGTTATTTGAACTGTATCTACTTAAATATTAAAACCTGCCTACTAAATAACCATTAGGCACGGATTAACCAGTCAATAGGATAATCTTCTCAACAGATGGGACCATTTCTAAATCAGATCAGGCTTTCCCCGACAATAAGATTATCTCTCCAGAAGAGTAAACCTATTATCGACTAGACCTTGGTGTTAGACTCCTGCACAAGTGAACATAATACCACAATTAGTGTTTTTAATTAAGAAAAACGTAACGCTGCTTCAATATATTAAAAAAACAGCGAAATATATTCTCACTTTTACTGAATAATTATATATATAATCGATTTTAGTTCTTGTCTCGACGTATATGTAAGATAAAAAATTAAAAACACACCGTTATGAAAACTAATGGAGTTTTGATAACTGGCTTACTGGCCTGTTAGGACTTCCGAGCCTGCGGCTCGCCTGTATCTGACCAGCTCACCAGACCTTATCAAAACACCATTATTTTTCATAACAATGTGCTTCTCATCTATTACAAGACACCTAGTTATTTGGCTATGCTTGTTTGTTGATTTCATTTTCACTTCGTTTCTTTTGTTTTCACCACATTTTTCACTGACACTCTTTATCTGCCTGACTGCTTTGCAATTGCTCAATTACTGCAGGCTTAAAAACATGTTATTGGCCGGGAAGAACCCAAGTTGTACGTCACGACCGTATTACCTATTACATGGATGGTGCACACTCGCCCAGCAGTGTGAAGGCTTGTCTTGCATGGTTTGATGGCGCATCAAGGACGGAGGCTGAAGTTATTCATAAGAAAGTATTGAGAATTATTATCTTCAACATCAGCCGTGATAGAGATTATGCAACGCTACTGAAAACAATCATGGTAAATAAAGTTAACGGTAGATAAAACAATATAAAGCTTATTGTGAACATCAGATTACCAGCTTATCTCGATTACGATTCAGCCAATTTGTGATTGTTGATTTCAACCTATCAAGTGCAAATTTCTTCTTCTTCACTATATTTAAAAAAGGACCATCGTCAACCTTCGCTTTTTATTGTTTAAACAAAACAACGATAAAGCACTATCTCAATGTAAAAGCTGTTGTGATTGTCGGATTACCATCTGCCTGTTGGCTAATGTTTCGACTGCGAATCAGCTAAGATAGTGGGTTTCAAATTATGAATCTTTATATCGATTTCAAAAAGACAATTTACACATTTTGCTTTTAGTTAAAATGGTTAACCAATTGAAATATTAAACACCCGTAACGCCAGATCCTTGAATAACGGGAGTAAAATAAAATTGAGGGAAGCGTCTAAAAAGAGAAGGGAATTTTTTATGCCTTTGTTTTTCTTTATATAAGCGCATTCGAGTGCTAGTGATAGCACTAAGACATAGACTGTCTCAGATAGGTTATCTCAGCTAAAACTTTTTAGCACTAACCTCGTGGGCCCAAAAATCGGTAGGCACCGCGGATAACTCTGTATTAAGATCTTTAAAAATTCGTGTGTAAGTAATCTGGGGTCCGATACACGTTGAACGGGTATTTGGCAAACTGAGCTACTAAATATTAAAACCTGCCTACTAAATACCATTAGGCACGGATTAACCAGTCAATAAGATAATCTTCTCAACAGAGGACCATTTCTAAATCAGAATCGGCTTTCCCCAATCCCCGACAATAGATTATCTCCTCCAGAGATATACCTATTTCGACTAGACCTGTGTTAGACTCCTGCACAGTGAACATAATAACCCAATTAGTGTTTTTAATTAAGAAAAACGTAACGCCTGCTGCACTATATTAAAAAACAGCGAAATAATATTCTCACTTTTACTGATCCTTATATTATATAATCGAATTTTAGTTCTGCTCGACGTATTATGTCAGAATACAAATTAAAACCACAAACCGTTATGAAAATATGGAGTTTTGAATAAGGTCTGACTTGCCTGTTAGACTCCGAACCGTAGCGGCTTCGCCTGAGTCTCACGGCTCACCATACCTATCAAACACCATTATTTTCATAACATGTGCTTCCTCATCTATTACAAGACACCTAGTTATTTGGCTATGCTGGTTGTTGATTTCATTTTCACTATCGTTTTTCTTTTGTTTTCACTACACATTTTTTCAACTGGACACCTTTTCTGCCTGACTGCTTGCAATGCTCAGATTACTGCCTTAAAAACATGTATTGGCGGGAAGAACCCAAGTTGTACGTCACGACCGTTTCCAACCTATTACATGGATGGTGCACACTCGCCCAGCAGTGTGAAGGGCTTGTTCCTTCATGGTTTGATGGCGCACAGGACGGAGCTTGAATTATTCATAAGAAAGTTTAAAATTATTATCTTCACATCAGCCGTGATGAGATTATGCAAGCTACTGAAAACAATCATGGTAAATAATTAAAAGGTTAGAAAAAAATAAATGCATTTAAAAAAAAAAAACAAACAACTTAACTACTTGCAAGATTACAATTTAAGCGTTTTGAACAGGAATCTAGAGTGCCTTTAATTTGGGAATCCTTGAATTCCTTCCCCATATTTCCCTCTCTCTCTCCCTCCCTCTCTCTCTCTCTTCCTTCACATGCGGCTTTTTATCTAATTTCTCGTACCATGAACAACATTTCGCAGGAAAAGTAGAAACAAAGCTTACATATTCACAACTCGCAAGAGATTGTTACGACCAATCCTGCGCGTCCGTCGAACTAGATCATTCGCGTGTATGACTACGATCAAATGATCGCAGCACAAACATGGCATAAATGTTGTTCCAAAGTGTGTGATCCAATGGCCAGGGATTACTAAGCATCCTGATTCCGAATCGACGGTGATAAATAATGCTGCTTGCCGTCTTTCTAATACAAGTGTATTCGTTTTCTATTTTGTTAAACAGAATATCATTTGGATGGAGTTGTGTTCTGTCCTAGTGTTTCAAAATCGTTAATAATGGATCGATGGACTGCAGTGAAGAATATTTTTTTTAAACAAATATTGTAATATATAAAGCTTTCATTATTTTTTGGAAATGTTTTTTTCAAGATGGCCCGTGCCATTGATCATACACAAAGCACCATTGATATACCAAAGGTAAATCACACTTCATCACTGAATTTTTGACGAAAACAACTCGTCTTTTGAAATATTTTTATGATCTCCGCAAAGCTTTAGCAGTCAGTCGCTAGGTACTCCGATAATGTAGTCATTCGCCCCGATTCTGTTTTCATGATCCCGTTCATTGCGAGGTTAAGTCTGCAATCTGTTACATGACAGGAACAATTACGATCCGAGGACCCACATGGTAAATTGAAGGAAGTTATTTATGATTTGGTTGAAATAATTTGATTTTGAATGATGAAATACACCTCATCGTATTTTCTCCCGAAAAATGAACATCCGAATTTTATTCTTGAACCAAAAATGAAAATTTTAAAATGTTACCATTTTTAAGGAATGTCATAACATATACCCCCCTTTCCCATCTACCTACCCCCTGTGTTGGTTTTACTTAACATGTGAATTTTAACGAGGGCACATGTGGTCAGTGGATACAACGCCTGCTCAAGATCCAAAGGTCTTGGGTCGAGTCCCACTGAGCCAAGGTTTGGTGCACTTGGCTTGGGGCCCGCAAGGCACTTTACCTCGTCGTGCCGCGCTCCCCCAGGTGCAAAAATGGGCGAGCTGCTTGGAATATTGTCCATTGAGCGCCCGCCCAAAGATATGAGTATGCCTTGGGCATTTGTAAGGCAGCTGACATATTCTAGTGGCAGCGGAATAAATGTAAAGCGCTTTGATACATTGTTAAAGGCTCTATATAAATCCGACATTTATTATTTTATTTATTTTTGTTTTTTTAATTTTTTGCACTTGTATGTTGAGATCAAACAGGCAAGCTTCTGTTGGCGCTACCCTCATTAGGGTATATACATTCGTTCTCACCATCCTAAATTGTTTACCCAAACTCTATCAAATTCGAAAAATTTTCGATTCACTCTTTTCTGCAGGTACTTTTGCACGGGGTTCAGGACGCGCCGGCGGTGCATGCACACAATGGCCGCGTGTTTGAATTTGAACCGGTGAAGCCTTGGCAGGCTTGATTAGACTTGGCTCACCTGGCCTGCTTGTGTGTTAGTCAATAGAAACCCAGTAAACACACGCCAACCTATTATTTACATGCGAGTTTAATTTTCACGAGATTAGTTGCTAACCTACCCCATCCTTGTTTTATTAACAATCAGCAAAAATTAATAATTGTTTTGAAGATGAATGGGGGATGTGCTTATTTATGTACCGTTCCATAGTAATCTATAATGTGGGTAAGCAAGTTTGGGCCACAGTTAAATTATTATAAACAATTAAAAGAAATATTTACAAGTGGTTTGTTAAACGTGTTATTATAAACGTCGGAAATAGGGTCTGTTGGCTGTTAAAGTTAACAACAAAATAATCTTCATGTAATTAAATTTCAAATAACCTGAATATGAATTTTGTGGGTTTAAGACGAAACTAGAAGGGAATTTATGCCTTTTTTTTCTGTTATATAACGCAATCTGAGTGCTAGTGATAGACGTAAGACATAGACTGTCTCATATAGTTATCTTCTTATCTAAAACCTTTGTGACACTAACCTGCGTGGCCCAAAAATCGGTAGTGCACCGCGGATAACGCTGTATTAAGATTTGGTTGAATATTAATTGTTTGAATGATCAACTTACACCTCATCGTATTCTTCCAGAAAAATGACATCCGATAGTTTGATCTTGAACAAAAATGAAAATTTTAAAATGTACCATTTTTAAAGGATGTCAGAACATCCCCCCTTTCCATCTACCCCCTGTTTGTTTTACTTAACATGTGAATTAACGAGGGAACATGTGGAGTCAGTGGATACAACGAACTGACTGAAGATCACAAAGGGGGGCTCTTGGGTTCGAGTCCCACTGGGCCAATGTGTGGTGCACTTGGGCAAGGTAATTACCTCGCTTGCCTCTCTCCACACCAGGTGCCAAAAAATGGGAGCTGTTAGGAATATTGTCACCATTGACGCCGACCAAAAAGATTGGAGTATTGCTTGGGCATTGTAGGGAGGCAGCTGACCTATTCTAGTGGCAGCGGAATAAATGTAACGCGCTTTGATACATTGTGAAAGGCGCTTTATAAATGCCGACATTTATTATTTTATTTATTTTTGTTAATTATCTTTGCAACTGTTATGTGAGATCAAACAGCCGCGTTATGTTGCGTGACCCTCATTAGGGTATAGACATTCATTCACATCCTAAAATTGTTACCCAAACTCTAAAAACATTCGAAAATTTCGATACAATCTCGTTTCTTCATGTACTTTTGGGCCATGGTGTTCAATAGGACCGCCTGCGGTCGGGCACACAAATGCGCGCGTGTTTGAAACAGGTGAAGCATTGGCATGCCTTGATTAGACTGGCTCACCTGGGCCTGCTTGTGTGTTAGTCAATAGAAAAGCAGTAAACAAAAGCACAACCTAGTTATTTTACAATGCGATGTTAATTTTCACGAGATTAGTGCTACCCCCATCCTTGTTTTAATAAACATATCAGCAAAAATTAATGAATTGTTTTGAAGATGAAGGATGTGCTTATTTATGTACCGGTCAATAATAATATATAATGGTGGTAAGCAAGTTTGGCACGTTAAATATTTATAAACAATTAAAGATAAAATTTTACAACGTGGTGTTAAACGTGTTATTAAAAACTTCTGAACCTAGGGTCTGTTGGCTGTAAAGTTAACAAACAAAATACTTATAATGTAATTAAAAGTTCAAATAACATGAAGATGAATTTGTGGGTTTAAGACGAAACTAAAGGGAATTTTATTTATGCCTTTGTTTTCTTTATATAAGCCGCAATCGATTGCTAGTGATAGACGTAAGACATAGACTGTCTCAATAGGTTTCTTCGTAGCTAAAACTCTCTTTGTGAGCACTAACCTGCGTGACAAGTATTCGGTAGTGTACCGCGGATAACGCTGTATTAAGATCTTAAATTCGTGGTGTATAATCTGGGGTCCGATACACGTGTGAAAGGTTATTTGAACTGTATCTACTTAAATTTAAAACCCTGCCCTACTAAATTCCACCATTAGGCACGATCACCTCCATAGGATCTCTCTCAACGATGGACCATTTCTAAATCAGATCAGCTTTCCCCGACAATAAGATTATCCTCTCCAGAAGAGTAAACCTATTTTCGACTAGACCTTGGTGTTAGCTCCGCACAAGTGAACATAATACCACAATTAGTGTTTTTAATTAAGACAAACGTAAACGCGGCTTCAATATATTAAAATACAAGCGAAATATATTCTCACTTTTACTGAATAATTATATATATAATCGATTTTAGTTTTCTTGTGCTCGACGTATAGTAAGATTTAAAAAATTAAAAACACCAACGTTATGAAAAATAATGGAGTTTTGATAAGTCTTACTTGCCCTTGTAACTCCGACCTAGCGGCTCGCCTGGAGTCTAACAGGCCTCACCATACCTTATCAAACACCATTATTTTTTCATACAATGTGCTTCTCATCTATTACAAGACACCTATTTATTTGGCTATGCCTTGTTTTGTTGATTTCATTTTCACTTCTTTTTCTTTTGTTTTTCAACCACATTTTTCACGGACACTCTTTATCCTGCCTGACTGGCTTTGCAATTGCTCAATTACTGCAGGCTTAAAAACATGTTATTGGCCGGGAAGACCCAGTTGTACGTCACGACCGTATTACCTATTACATGGATGGTGCACACCTCCCAGCAGTGTGAAGGCTTGTCTGCATGGTTTGATGGCGCATCAAGGACAAAAGGCGGATGAAGTTATTAATAAGAAGTATTGAGCATATTATCTTCAAACATCAGCCGTGATAGAGATTATGCAAACCGCTACTGAAAACAATCATGGTAAATAAAGTTAACGGTATATAAAAACAAATTAAACTACCTTGCAAGATTACAATTTACGTTTTGCACAGGAATTAGATTTGCCTTTAATTTGGAACCACATTTGACTTCCACAATATTCTTCTCTCTCTCTCTTCACATGCGCTTTTTATCTCATTTCTACGTACCAATGAACAACATTTCGCAGTAAAAGTAGAAACAAAGCTTACATAGTCACAACTCGCAAGAGATGGTTTACGACAAATCCGCAGCTTCCACGGTCGCCACGCAGTCCCCACCTCATTCTGCGGTATTTAACTACGATCAAATGATCGTCAGCACAAACCAATGGCATACAATGTGTCAAAGTGTGTGATCCAATGGCCAGGGATTTATAAGCAGTCCGATTCCGGAATCGACGTGATAAAGATGTTGCGTCTTCTAATAACAACGTGTATTCGTCGACCGCACATATCTTTGCTAACCCCCACACTAGACATTACCACCTCGTGATGGAGTTGGTTTTCCTAGTGTTCAAAATTCTTAATAATGATCGTGGAAAGGCCCAGGGGTAAGAATATTTTTTTCCATTCTGTTGGAGAAGGTAGATTATTTTTGACACTGTTTTTTCAGATGGCCCGTGCCATTGATCATACACAAAGCACCATTGAGAATACAAAGGAAATCACCTCACTGAATTTTGAAGAAAACGAACTCGTCTTTTGAAATATTGTTTGATTGTTTAGTAATTAAAAGTTCACAATAACTTGATGATGAATTTGTGGGTTTAAGACGAAAACTAGTTGTTCGTAATTTTGGATTTTTAAAAATGTGTTCAAAGGTATGAATATTCAAATACGCTATGCTTGGAAAGACACCAGTGACCAGTCATGAATAATTGTAAATACAGAGAACCGATTTATGCATAGCTAGGGACTGACTGTTAGGGCTTGTGTATTGTGTTTCAAAACAAAATGAAAACTCTTAACGGAAATATGCTCATGATTGAATATTTGGAAAATTTGGTCTGGATGGAAAGCCCTACCGTATCGTAGATTACATATAAATTCAAAACTAAGTTGAAAATTGTCCACATTTGTTGAGTATTTTGCCCTTTAATTTTCCGCCCACTGCTTTAATCGAAAAAGCTTCCGACAAATCACATCAGCAGGCAATGGTGCCGGTCAAAGTGATGGACCATCCCTAATTTGACGTCGTTGTGGACAATAATATCGCAGTGTGCACTTTCCGATAGCCAACTTTGCGATCATGTGTTTTATACAATCATAATTAACAAACACAACGAAATGAAACAAAAGAGGCTCATTCTGCTAACTTATTTTCAAAATTTTATTATATTTAATTAATCCATCAATATTCCAGTGTCAGCAATAAAAATTCGAGGCAACACGATGTTTTGTCATCACTTTTGAGTCACGCGGAGAGCAAAATTGGGCGCTTTGTCATGAAGCCGTGGCGAAAAAATCCGCCCGTTTTCTTCGGATGTCAAAAAAGCAAAAATTAAATGCCTCTATTGGGGTTAATTTTACGTCAAATTGTATATTTTTCGGGGATTCGTGATGTATGTACATTATTTTATGAATGTACGTCAAACTGGCTTGACAAAAATCCGACATATGCCACTTTAATATTATTCGCTTTAGGTCGTCCTGTATCGTCAGAGCAACTTTTGTTTTAATTGATCGATTACGTGATTAGCTAACTGATAGATCAAGTCATTTAGAAAGTAATTATAAATCATTAGTAAGACTGATGTCTATTTTTTTTCAGGTGCTTTCGGCATCGCAAAATACAACTACCAAGATCAGTAGTCAAATGCAGAAAAATTGAGTCAACGTATAATATGCTTTGAACCAACGAAGCAATACTTCACCACAAAATCCAACCCAAAAGTGATGGTGCTATCATGTGTTCAAGAGGCCTTTGAGCTGGCGCTCGTAGCACGAAGACAGCTGAACAGTTCAAGTGTATGTTACTGGAAGTGCTGTCTTAGTAGCAACGGCTATCGACAATATAAATCCCAAAAAACTGGCTCTTGAGTTGTCGAACTCCACGATCTCAGAGTAATTTATTAACTTGTGTGAATTTTACAAAGGGGTTTTAAGTATGGCTAACAGGTTTTCATAATTTCTTGTTGAAATTATTCGTAGCGATTAATTTTATTAGTAGAATAGAAGGATCTTCAGTTTACACATGCATATCCACAAAATGCAAAAATTAAAAGTAAATGCAATTTACATAATACAATATTCTGGGACTGAATTCATCCCACCCAATAAAGAACGACTGGAGAGGACAGCAATAATGAACAACATTGGAAGGAGACAGTTAAGTCCCGATTAGCTCACGTTACCTAATAATCCATATTTTATTCGTGTTGATGTTGACTGCAGTATAGTAGTTGTAGTAATAGAGAAGACACAATTTGTAAAACAGAATTATCTTTTGATGGAGTTGTTTTCTGTCCTAGTATAGTGTTCGAAATCTTAATCATGATCGTGGACGGCCAGGTAAGAATTATTTGTTTCCTTTCCTTTTTGAGAAGTTGCTATTGATGCGTTGTTTGATGATGTGTTGTTGTTGTCGTTGTGTTGTTGTGTTGTGAGAAGAGAGTTAGGACATTCTGTAGAAATTTAGTAGAAAGAACAAATGATAGATTCCTTTACAGAAGGTTATGAATGACTTTTTTGCTGCAGACCATCAAAGCATTGCGGAAAATACAACTGGTTCACATGAAACATTTCAAAATATTTCGCAGGGAATTCTTTGATTCTGGCATGCTTAAGAGGGGGGGGGGGGTTGGGTAGGACCACACTTGCTGGGTTTGGGACATTGGGTTTTCCAATTTATTTGGGGAACGTTACGCGCATTACTATGGCGTCTCGTCTCAGTAATATTACAAAATCTCTCTTAAACCTTAGTTCGATAATCTTAGTAAAATAATGATAATTTAATAAATTATTGATTCAAAATCCGCGGGGTCAGTAGATTAACCCGCTGCAAAATAGGTGTAATTACAATCACGGTCATGTAGATTAAATATTCGTGACCAGGCCTAGTTTTTAGTCAGTTGTGGGTAACCGTTCGATATGGGTAAGAGCGCCCTCTTACCATTACGTCTTTGAAAAAGACTAGCACCCGGAAGTTGATGCCGTTTTGAATTTGCCGTTGCTGTTAGGTTTGCAGGTCCTACCCCCCCCCCCGTGATTAATTTGTTTTGGAGGATAGGTCTGGCCAAGTTAACCTTTTGACCTCTTGTACAAGAGCTATATTCCAGTGTTGTATACCAAGATAGCCAATTGGATGTTCACAAACGGAAGCATGTGTTTCAGAAATTCAATATGAGAATGGTGTCTTGTAGCATACATCACAGTCACGAACTACAACAAAGTTCGTATATATCTTTGAAAGTTTACCTCCGTCAGAAATTACCACAGCATTGCATATTGATTTACTTTAGCTTGTCTGAAATTTTCACTGAATCTGCATGTTTAATTACGCTCATTCCCATATTGAATTGGTCATATCCTCAGTCGCATTTGTGCGTGACGGTGACACGCAAATGGATAGAACCTTCTTTACCCATGTTTAAGTATCCGAAGAAAACTCGTGTTTCAATTAAGTTTCGTCACTACTTCTTTAAAGAACAAAAATAAAAACGTGTATTATTATAAAAGTCAATTCACCGAGCTTTATACAACTCTCGTCCTAACTAAGCCATAACACTAACCTAAATTTATTATTATTATTACCCTAACCCATAACTTTAACCCTAACAGGTGTGGTCATTTAGCGACCCTGGGTCACTGGTGATCCCAATGAATTTCTTTAAAAGTATTCAAACAGTTGAAATCTCTTGACTTTGCCCATGTATGTTCAGCAAGATTACAAGTTACCAAAAACACGTTATTTTCAAAAATTTGAGGGAGATTACAGTCCTAATGGTTATTATTAAAATTCTTTATTTCATCACGGATCATTCACTACAGGCTAGTACAGATACTTGTGGAACACGTATTATTAAATATGCACATAGTGTACGAAGCAGACGAAAGTTCGGAATTCAGAACCGTTGAATTTTCTATTACGGTCAATTTGGGCAAAATATCGCAGCCCGGACTGTGGATCCCGGCGGACTCTATCTGCTTTCACACGTACACCGGGCCGCGATATTTTTTTCCGTATTTGTAGTTAACTTATTTAAAGGTGCGTGTTCCGTGTCTTTGGGACCCCCCTGATTTAACCGGAAGTAGTATCGATTTTGATATGAGATGAAAGGCCGTATTTTTCTCATTGTCGTCCTGAAATTTGAGCTCCATTTCATTCCGAAGATATAAACAAAAAACCGACGAATTAATGGTGTACCATCAATATTAACACAGTATTGAATAGGGCTTTGCAATGTGCATTATTGCTTCTACCATCAAAACCGCAAGTTTGTTTCCCACGGTACCTGATGGGGCGTATGTGCAAGTGCCAGGCTATCATATCAAGTAGAGAACACAATAGACATAAATCGGAACAAGCACCTTTAACTTGTGAAATTACACTATAGCGTCGGTTTAAGGGGTAGCCTTGTTCAAGGCGCTCTACCAACTTCATTCATTGGTTCACACGTCTGATATAAATAATGTCATCATATAAGGAGTGGAACATATCCCCCTCCCTAAAACTAAAAAATGGCGAGAATTTACTTTATTAAACACCTAATTTGAGGTCTCCAATTTCACCTGGCCTATGTTCCATGCTTCCATCCACTACTGTTATGAGTTCAATAAGTTCACCTCAGGCAGAGCAACCACTGCACTTGACTACAACAGGTGTTTGTGGTTTTATACCTAGACTAGTAGGATCCTGGATCCAGCCAGTGTGCACAACAGACCATCAGGCAGTGTACCATTTTTTTTATTAATCTTTCTCTAGACAGGGTAGCCCTTCTTATCGTGTCCAAACACTGTTGTTCTCAAATATGATCCAGCCAGAGATGAGTACAACATCTGACTGCTTCACTGAATTCCACAAGGTCCTTGTTTGTGCATTGTTGCTCCAGCAATGGGCAGACCAAGAGATGTTCCATTGTCTGTGGTGCTGTTCCACAACCACAGGTAGTGTCCTGATCTGCTTCCAGGTAGCCCCACTTCTTCAAGGAAACCTTAGATCGACCAATTCTGGTTCTCAATCTGTTGAGGTATCGCCATTCAGCCCATGAGGAGTCAGCTCCAGGTGGGAGATGCTTACCAGGTTCAATACCAATAGATGCTACTTGGTTGATGGCAAGTCTTTCTTTCCACAAGACGACTCTCTTAAGCTCCTTAGAGACTGTTTCAAGAGGTTAGACTTTCTTTAAGAAACTCTCTTGGCGATTGGCAGCAGGGTATCTGTCCAGACATAGGGTTGCTTCACATTAGTTACTTGGCAGCTACGCTACGACGGATGTCTGGTGGAGCAATGTTGGACGGAGGCATCCTGTGATAAGCCAGCAGGAGGCATTTAACGCTGGATCAAGCTTTTTGGCATGGGTTGATCTTTCCCATACAGGGCAAGCATACTCTGCACATGAGTAACACAGAGCAAGTGCCGTCGATCTTAGGGTATGTAGGCGAGCACCCCATCTTGTACCAGTGAGTTTGTTCAATATGTTATTGCGTGAACATACCTTACTCTTCGTCTTCTCGATGTGGGTCTTATAAGAGAGAGTGCGGTCCAAGGTAACTCCCAGGTAGACAGGGTTCTCACAGTGCTCCAGGGGTGTCCAGACCAGATACTTTAAAGCTGACGTGGTTGCTTCAACGGTTACGCGGTCGATGGAAAGCACACACCTGTGTCTTGGATGGACTTGCACGTAGGTGGTTTTCCTGACAATAAGGAGTGAGTTCATCCAAAGCTTTGGAGAGTCTCTCTTCAACAACTGCGAAGTCTGCATCTTGTGCGCTAATTCCAAGATCGTCTACATAAATAAAACGACAGGTTCCTGCACTCCTAGGTTGGTCGTTGGTATAGATGTTAACAGGAGAGGTGCAAGCATGCTCCCTTGTGGTAATCCATTCTTGAGCCTACACCAACGGCTCTTCTTCGCTCCTAGCTGAACAAAGAACATCCTGTTGACAGCAATCCCCCGACAAGCTCAGTCAAGCGGACATCCCCGGTGACCTCCAGAATCTCATGGAGCAAGCATCATCTGATTGACAGTGTCGCAGGCGCCGATAGGTCGACGAACACTACTCCGGCCACCATACCCTTTTCAAAACCATCCTCAACGCGTTAGTCAGGTTGAGCACCTGGCTTGCCCCTGATTCGCCTGGCCGGAAACCTGCCTGCTCTGGCATGAGGTGTTCGTCCATCACAGGTGCGATACGATTGAGCAGGAGATGTTCAAAGAGCTTGTAGGTATAGGTGAGGAGTGATATTGGTATGTAGCTCTTGGGATTGGATGGATCTTTCCCATGCTTTAGGAGTGCCATAACATGTGCTTTCCTCCAGATCTTAGGGAACCTGCGGGAAATAGGCAGCAATTGTAGAGCTCAAGAAGTCATTCCTTTACTACTAGGCTGAGATTTTTCAGCTGCTCATTGAATATGTTTCAAGGCCTGCTGCTTTTCCTGGTTGAAGTTTATCAATACCGGATTCCAATTCGTCCATGTTGAAGGGGCAAGTGCAACCAGGGTTCGCGCCACTAACCTCTTACGGTCTAGTCTGATCTTCTTGGGCTTCGTACTGCACTTGCCATTTTAAAAGCAGTTGGTGGCACTTGGTTGGGTGTGACATTTGGCTTGCGCTGCTGTGGAGGTTCTTGCTGGATCCCTCGGGAGCTTTCGGATGGAGACATGCTTTCCCGCTGTTCACGGGTCACCGGTGGCTCAATTAAAGTATGGCACCCCCCCAGGTTTTGATCTCCCCGGGAGATCCCCTCCGCAAACCCCTCACCTTTAGCAGTTGTTTCCATTCAGTCATCAGGCCGAAAAGGGACCACCCCAAACATGGGTGAATTAATCCTGATATTCTCTAGCACATTCTTTGGAAATGCCTGGATATATCCGTCCTACATACAGCAGCCTCTGTGTATAATCTCCGAGCATTCTGTTTTCTTGGGCAAATTGTCATAGTTATGGGGGGTTTGTTTGGAGCAATCCTCTCCCCCGTCCTCCGATCCAGGCCATCAGTGAATCCCTGCCAACCCCCCTCCCATGGCCAAAGCGACACCCAAAAGGCACCCCGTTGATCCCACTGCAACGTTGACTTGGTACCGCTTGGTCCTGACACTGTGGCCAGTGGGACAAGGATCCAGACAGCCTTGCAACACAAGTTAGAGATGTTTTTACTACAATAGCTAGATCAGGGTTGTAACCTCTCTTCCAACTGCGCTAATGAAATGACTGCGGCAGCCCAAGTCGTGAAGGAGACGTAGATATTGACTGTCTAATCCATTCTCGACAGCTTGTCCTTCTTTGTTAGCTTCATGTGGTAGCCACCCAATTATGTACTATGGCTGTTGAAATCGCCAATAACGAAGTGAGGTTTTGGTAAATTCCCAAGGCTTGAGTTGACGTTGCTTGAAGTCTACTGATGGAGGTTTTAGACGGATGTACTATGACAGAGCTGAGCTCATGGTGAGGAATTCGATGTTTGTTGTCATCAGACATTGAGGTTGCTTCTACTGTGGTGCCAGTTTTCACATATAAGCACTTCCATATTTTTGTCGATGTGGTCTCTCGATGGCAAGGACCATTCCTGGTATGGTTTGGGCGGTGTTATCGATTCCTCTGTGCGTTTCCTGGAGACATGAACCATCGCATTGGCGATGCTGCACTTACAGCAATGCAGTCACTTTTTGCTTTAGAAACCGTTCCACGGTTCATGACGCTATAGTCCAGGCAGACCTTAGAAAGGCCTCGGCTGAGGTCTAGTCATTATATGGTTGGAACTTAAGGAAATTATGTTGTTGAGATTAGTTCACTGGCTAGCAGTTACTAACAGGGGAAACCACAAGACGGTTCTCCACTTCTCCAAAAAGCCCTAAAAAATGCTAAGCACTGATTTCAAACCTGAAAACACAATATTCAAAAAATGAGAAGAAATGTTAATTATGCGTACAGTGTGAAAATAAAAAAGTTTGTCGGTTCTAGCAGACAGGCGTGATTACGGCTACATAGGGGGAATCCTAGAGGCCCCCTTTTTGGGCTCACGTTTTTTAATGAATTTCAATCTTTGGTTATTATTTTTGATTTTATTTGTCTCACTTTTAGTTGCGCTTTGCTTTGGCGCAAAAAAAAATCAAATCTCATCGCGTCGTTTTTGAGGTTTGAATATCATGGGTTCCCTAGGAGCCCCCCCCCCCCCCGCCTGCACTACGGAAGTGCCCTTGACAAAATTAAAATCTTAATAGAGTTTACTGTGGATTCTGATTTTCATAATGCAATACACCTTGTGACATAACAAAGTAATAATTAAAGGGGGATGGCCGATTTAAGGATAAGAAGCCGGATAAGAAGTTTTCATCATAATAAATTGGCCTTCACACCAAATCCCCATCTGTAAAGTTTCGCAAGCCGAGATTTCACAACTGTTTTGGATTCGAAAGAGCTAAAAACGTGGATTTTGTAAGCCCATAGAGTACTGTGTAAATTAATATTGTCGAAAGACCAAAATGGGGCACATTTTTGCTTATAATTTCCAACCAACATCCTTTGGATCTAACATTTCTCAGGGTAAATGAGCAAATAGTAGCTTCCTTCTGATACCAAAATGTTTGACAACTTCAACTTCCTGTAACAATCTTGGGGCTTCTGGGACGATGCTATTAGCGATCGGGCCCCTGTGCCCGTTAATACAAATAAATTCTGGAAAGTATAGTTTGGGTCCATGGTATGGGAGAGAAAGAGAACCGAGGAAGAAGTCCCTCCATATTTTATATACCATCGTAATAGCGGTTTCCTGTAGAACCCTATGGTAAATTTATACACGTAACCCTAAAATACAAAATGATCACAAGACATTTATGGTTGTGCTTAATATGTAGATATAGTTTTTGATAATGTTTTCGATTTCTGATTTAGCAAATCACTGAAGGCCGTTAATCATGTGTCTTCAAGTAGTTGTATTGTGTGATTACAAAGCATTCGTCACAGACGAAAATTCTTATAAGGACGGTACGCCCACTATTGCTTTGGTCGTTCGAGTCGAGTTGTCTGATATAGTGGACCTTTTGTTTATTTTTAAGCGTTAGCGATAGAAAAAAATTACGAAATTTTAGGGGTGAAAGAAATGGGATGTAGAAAGGAAAGTATATAATTGAATTAATATGCAATTATATATTCGGCAATACGAAAAATGTTCCAAAATCGGGAAATCGCGAGCAGAGCTGAAATCTGATAACAGAGATTGTGTTTTGAAGGAGGTTTCGAGCTCCGATTGTTACCTTTCGCGAGATCGGTTTAAACCAAAGACTGCTGTTCAGATTTTCGTCGTCGGTACTTTTTGTAGGGGTGTCTTTTTGATTCGTGAAACGTGCGAGTATTTTTAAGTTTGCTTCTTTTACTGTTGTTAAATAGCTTAGCCTGTATCACGGCCTGTATATGATATGAGGGTTGACATCAGAGAACCTTAACTCAAAAATACGCTTTTGAGAAATTGTAATGTCTTCATATTTTACTAAGCAAATCTATTCATTACTCAAAATGTAAACATCTAAAAAAGCTCAATATATGGCTACTGTAAAGCAAAAATGATAAAACTTTAGTAAACAAAGAAACAATTTTTAATTTGCAACAGCAGAATTAAAGACATTCTTTAATATTTCTTTTAGTGTGAGTTACGTCATTGTGACGGTCACCTAAAATGTAATCTGTGAGTTACATTTTCAATTCATGCCTACGATTGGAAACGTTAATTTTCAATCAGATGTTTAGCATGTCATCCCTTTGGAATGTTTTTAAACAAATCATCAATATATGTGGGATAGGGAGCTAAAAGCTGTTTGAATTCTGGCAATTGTGCAATGCTATGAGCCTCAACTCATTGTTTGGCAAATACAGTTACCATCAAAGGGTCGTCCCTCAGAGTTTTAAGGCTTTCTGTTAGTAAACAAAGTGTGCACCATTGAGATGTGTAAGTGATATTTTGCTTTATAGGCAATTGGAAGTGACTGAGTTAAGGCTTCATGGTTTTTCCGAACTGTAGGTGTACAATTTTTTTGTACCAAAACCTCAAATCACCAAAAAGTGAGTTACGGCCTTCTGTTTTACCCTCGATATTAGGGCTGTTCGGTCACCTTGACCAGACCAAAATCACCTTCCAAAAAAAACCCGCCCCTACGGATTGAAACTCCTGAATAACTAGACATACACTGTAAACTTTATTACAAATTTTAAAACCAAAGTATTTATTTTAATTGTGTGTTTAAATCATCGCAATCAAACTCAATTAGGTATCAATAATCAAAGATCATCTATAAGAAGTTGTTAATTATGAACTACTAAACGTACTACCTGGTGTGTGGCCGCGAAGCGGGCTGCAGCGAGATTACATTTAAGATGCCGAACTTGCAAGAGTCCTGGCGAATATTCCAGCGCAAAACTTACCTATTTCCAGTAGTGGGACGTGTCCACGACGACTTGTCTGACTGAAGAAAACCAGCTCCTATGACTTTGCCCGAAGCTCGGAGGTCGACTAAATTAAAGTCCAAAAGGGCTGGAGCTTGTTTATCCTTGATAACTCAGAGGCCAGAAATCGGAAACGGAACACGGCACACATCGGCAAACGTTGGAACTGTGACAACTATGACAATTTCCACTATAGGGGAGATAGTACTAGACTGTGATTCTGTCACTGTCAACTTGGAAACTCTGCTAATAACTTGGAGCAAGATGTCAGAAACTCCCCTAATCTTCTCTCCCCAGGGCTTTATATTCCTCCAACAATACTAGATGATCTGGTCCTCCTCTAATATGAGTCATGTGCTTAATATAGTCCATTACATCATAATTCTTGAAATGCCTCTACCATTCCACTTGTACTGTATAGATTTAGAATCTCATAGCAGCTACTGCTACTCACTGACTGTGTAAATTTCAGCAGTGGCGCCACCTATCTTCATCATGAAACCTGGGCCTGGCCAGTTCGTCTGGACGTGAGTTAACTCCAGAACTTCCCAAACCTTTTTTTTTCTTTACCTTTGAAATCACGTAAGGTTCTAGACGCTGCTCCGGTTTTCTGTTTTCTTCTGAGATCTTCTGTTTCAGTCTATTTGCTTCACAACACACCAGTATGCACATAATCCAGGTATATTTTGTATTACTTATTTAGATTAATTTTACAATATTTGTTATGTGCTAATTTATGACTTACTCTTACTCAAAGTGAGTTCTGGGGGCTGTAACAGGCATATAGGAGGATTTGCCTGTTTAAAGAAGTGGTTGAAGAAAGGTTTTTGAAGAGACATCTTTGCTTGGGTTTTCTCGCCCATTGTACCCCCCCCCCCCCCCACGAAGCTAAATAGCTCGTTCGTGAGATGTCCACGGAAGATCGAGTAATCACACCAAAACAATATCCCATATACATGTGTCAATTATTCCCAAATAACCGCTGTAAGGTAGTGTTAAAACTTTTTGTGGCCACTCACACGTAACATTCATCTTAATACCCTCATCTACTGCGTTAGGGATATAGTGAAACGTTACATCGTTCGTTCGTGCCAGTCCAAAATCACAGTGGAATCCTGCTTTAACCAGCTGATAGTCTCATCATCCAGGTTGATCAGGCCTGATCAGATCGTTACATGATCTAAGCTCGTACTTATCGCCTAATTGTGGCCACGTGTGAAAGATCGAGTAATCAATCGAATATCCATAAGACATACGTCAACTTATCCCAATAACACTGGAACAGTGAGGGGACCTCACTATGTGTACCGAATGTCTGATACCTTATCTCGTGTTATGGGATTACGGCAGGGCGTAACCAGCGTGGGGCAGGGGGCGAGAGCCCCCCCCCCCAAACAAAACCCTTGCCCACCCCCCTTCCGCCCCCCCAAATGACTGACCTTTGTACAGTGCAGGGAGAATGGGACCCAAATTTGCCCCATCAAAAAATCTTGGCACCCCTTCAGCCCCCCATTTGTAAAGGTCCTGGTTACGCCACTGGATTACGGTGAAATGCCTTTTAATCCTTTCATCTCCAATGGGCACTTAAAAGCACTCAAAGGGCTTCCCTGTTATATTGTTTATTGCCCTATCTAATTGACAATATTTTACTTTTTTGCTAACTATAGACAATTTAAGTAATTTGCTTTTGCTGCGGACAAAGGTAGTTTTAACCTAAACCAAAACACTTTGTAAATGCAGCCCGTCAGGTGGAAATTTATATTGGGATCTAGATGTTTAAAAACACACCAGTGATAGAGGGGATCACAGCAGCACGTACATTTTGAATTTTCAAAATGATCTATAGTTGCGAGATATTCCAATTTTTGACTCGTACATTGAAGCAATTGGAAGACCATTTGTCAAGGTCAAATCTTTTATTTTTCTTTATTTTCGTATGGGCACCATCAAAATAGCATCTTTTTATGTACATATAAATGATATCTTAAAAACTATACAAGATACAGACTAGAAAATTTCTCCATATCTTCCTGATATTAATTATTTATACCATATCATATAAAGAAACATCTATCTCGCGTAATATGAACTAATTTGTATAGGAAATGATTAAAAATGGGTAATTTCATGATTTTTTAAGCTTCCTTGTAGAAATTAACATAACGCAACTTGTTACATGGTAGATACTTCACAATTGTTAGAAAAATCACCCGAGTGCAGTCTCTATGTAGGGTAATTTATTTCTCACTTCTCCCTTTCTGGATTTCATACTCAATTTGCATATTTTCCTAAAATGGCGAAAAATATACAAGTTTCCAAAATGGTGTACTATAACACTGAAAGTATTGGATTCATAATACAACTTGTCACATGCGATATAACCCCTAAATGAACTATCAGCTATTTTCAAGATTAAAGCCCCCTAATAAGCACTTTTTTGACTAATTTGCATAGTTTTCTTTAAAAATTTCTTATTTTTCTTAGAATGGGGAAATATACACTTTTCCCAAATGGTGTACTATAACACGGTAAATTATTGGATGCACATAAAACTTAGCCAAGTTTCCATTTTTGCTGTGATATATAAGAAAACCCCTAATGACTTATATCTATTTCCCTCCTTCCCCCTCCCCCCCCGTCGCAACGCCAAAAAAGTAGTCGGTAGCCCTCCTTACACGTTTGTGTACTTTACAAATCACTGCCCCCCCGTCTCCAAAATCCTGACTAAGCCACTGTGAACACTCCCTTAACTTGAAGCGATGTGTGTGTGTGGGGGGGGGTGGGGGTGGGGGGTGGTGGGGGAGTGTGTGGGGGAAAGAGCTCCTTCTGCAAAGCTACTTATTGTTTAATACTACACAACCTCAGTAAAACTAGAACGAATCATTTGTTTCTTGTATGCCTACTAAATATGGAATTGGATTATTGCACCTCCACTTTGAGTTTGAAGTTGTGCATGAAGAATGAACTAGAAAAGTCTTCGGCAGCATCCTTGGTTTAGAAACTCTGAGTCTTTCGTACAAGAATAACTGTGGAATTGTTACCAACATGGTACTTTGATACGTAGACGTATACGTAAAACATCTTCAACTACTATATTCATTTTATTTATTGAAAATCGAAAGCTCCTTCTTTCAAACGCACTAGAAAGTAAAAAATGCGTGAAAAACCGAAACCGGAAGCATGGGCATTGTCAACTCAAGAGCTGTCAATGCACAGCGTATGTGTATGGCTGTTTGTACAGCATCCAATGGCACGATTTTTCCACTTACATTCTTTTATATTTCCGCGCGAGAATTTGAACCAAATTACTCGGGAAAAAATATGTTATTCCTTGCATATGTAAGAATTCTAACATAACTTATATTATTGCAAAATGCTATAATTGGTTACTGAAAATGAACTGCTCAAAACTTTAAAATCCCATAGCTTTTGGTCACACGGTAATTTGGAAATTCAAATATGGCTGAGAAGCTGATCATCTGAACTTCTCAAAAATCCCATCGGCGAAGCGAATCCGCCAATCACAGCGAGCGATTCCACTTTTCAATTCATAAATCTAATTTCGGAGATTACGTAGACTTCCGAAAGTGTGCCGCGTGCCAAGGCTAATTTTAGCGTGCATTGGTCATGGACACGCACACTGCAGCAGAAAGAGACAACTTTTTAAAATTCACCCATCGATGCATACTTCTCCCTTAAAGAAAAAGTTTACCACGTTTCCTTACCGTTTACGGAAATGGAATAGAAGACATCATGCAATGCTATATTTAAGGATGGCTAAATCTGTCGCAGCATTTATTTTGTACATGTTTTTTGTTTCCGGGGAAAACTCAAAATAATCCAAGAGTTGGTGAGACCCACGCACAAGCCTGTGTGCAGCGGTTTCG
Source organism: Ophioderma brevispina (assembly GCA_023653785.1). Classification (NCBI taxonomy): domain Eukaryota; kingdom Metazoa; phylum Echinodermata; class Ophiuroidea; order Amphilepidida; family Ophiodermatidae; genus Ophioderma; species Ophioderma brevispina. The sequence continues at coordinate 48,249 of JAMKCH010022204.1, forward strand.
GTCACGGATTACGTAACGGGGGATTGAACTGCTAGCAAATTAGAAAGAAATATATACTCTACAGATCCGAAGTCAAAGTTACTACGGGACCTCCGCCAAACTTTACATCGGACTAGACGGAACAACACTTTCAGACCAGATTAACTAGTCATGCAAGAGACATGACATTAAGGGTAATGACCTTTGACCGGGTAACTTGAAACATTGTCCACAATGTCATTAAATGTATTTTTATGTGTTACAACGTTACACAAGGATCTTATTATTGAGTTTCAACACAATCCAATCATGTCAGGGAATTGACCTTTCACCGCGTTAACGTGACCCCTGTTCATGGGAATGGGGTCACTGTACTTTTTATGTTTTATGATGTCAAGAGGATTATTCCTGACGGTCTTTGAACATGTCTTGTATAGGCTGAGATATAGCCAATTTTATCTTATTTTTAGGCAGTTTTTGGCAAAATTGACAATTTGACCCCCTTAATGACCTTTGACCCCCGAATAAAAAAACCTCATGGACCCGCAAAAATTCATTGTTCCAATGCAAATAAAAAATTTCTACTATGCTTATTCTGGAGATAAAAATTCTTAAGTTATTTAGCTTAAAACCGAAAATTACCTTTAAATACCTTTGACCCCCAAAATAAAAAATACTCCTCGCATACACGAGTAACACTAAGCATATCTGAAGGTTATGTCGCTCTACTATGTCGCTTTTTCCCCTTTCTTCTTCTCTCTTTTCCGTTCTCTTTTTCTTTCTTTTCCCCTTATCTCTTCTCTTCCCTCTTTTTCTGTTTCTATTTTTTCCTTCCTTCTCCCTTTTCTCCTTCCATTTTGGGGCGCCCCTCCCTTCCCGATTTTTTTGGTGCCGGGGGGGGGGGCAACTTTCCCCCCCCCCCACTGTTTACGCCACGTGAAAACATCTCAAATATAATGTCGTCCTCAGCCTCCGCCGCAATGCTGTAACAAGACGATTCCTCAAAGGACAATCTTCTGCATTTTGTGCCAATTTGGTGAAATGATACAACAATTGAGTGTTTGTAACACTATATTGTAATGAAACTATGCAAGCATCAATCATAATGATCAACCTTTATTGTGAAACAAAGACATTCATTTCCATGTTACTTGTCTGATACATCTGTTATTATTTTGAAGTATAAATCGCATTGCATGGAACACCAAGCTTCAGGTTACCATACTTCCCTTTTAAAGTGAACTTCTTATCCAGTGCAAGGCCAAATCACTATTGTTTAAGTAATATCTGCCATACATGCTGTACAAAAGTTTTGCCTGTTTCACACATTAAAGGTTCAGTGCACATTGAAATTGTGTCAATTTTTAAGGGTTTGGGTAACAAATTCAGGATTATTGCTATGTATCTTGTGAAAGGCGGACCAAAGTGGTAATATAAAGGTGCTAATATAACAGTATACAACAATTATTTTAAAAAAAACGTTTTTTATTTTATTTCACTCTTTAAACATTTCTTAAACCAAGAGTCAAGGGCTCAAACACGTTCTTTTCTTTTCCGTAATGAATTTTAAAGACATTACTAATATCGTACACAAAAACATGTTTGACATGTCACTTTTTCTACCATCTGAAGGTGGATGATTGTATTCGTTTATTGTTATTAGTTTTATAGATTCCTAATGTTGAGGGAGTTAGGTCCTATGTTGTATATTTTATAAGTGGAGCGGTCATTATTTAAGACAGGGGAGGAGTGGAGGATATTCCAACTTGTTTTTCTCAAAAACATTTGCGTCCCCTCTCTTCCGTTCAAAAAATGTGGGCATTCCTGATTTATGAGATTTTTCCATTAAAAGTTACGTTCCCCCTCCCACTTAATTAAATGTTTAGAAAACATCCATATTCGCACCTCTTGCTTGAGAGTCTTTTTGAGTTTTCAAATTTTAGGGTTACACGATTTTTTCGGCATTTAGAGAAAACACCGGAAAATAATTTGTCCGATTAGGCTCTATATGTGCAAAGAAGTTTCCGTCTATGCAACTTTAGCAGTCAGGAGGTGGGTGAGAAGAAGCGTCCCCCAAAGATTAAAAAGGCAAAAATACCCCACAAAAATGATTTTTTTTTTTTAAAAATGAATGATAACATTTCTGCTGACACTTTGAAATGGGTCCGAAAAAATCTGCACCCATTTTTTTTTTAAAAATTTGCACCTAAAAATTTAAGCCCCAATCCCAAACTGAAAAATCACCCTTAAAAATCTTGGCTACGATCCTGGTGAAAGTTGCTTGACCCATATTTACCATACTCCATCTGGTGGATTCAGAATATCCATATAGTGCTCAACTTCTGACACCCTACCTCCCCCCAAGATGGACAATTCATAAACAGCACTATGTAACTCTTTATAAACCCTCGTTTACCAAGCCTTTGTTTGTAACACGGTGTTACAAGAAGGGGTAGGTTACACCACCCCTCCTCGAGAATTTTTTATAAAGCACCCGAGTCTTATGATTTTGATACCAGGGAGAGCTATGGTCTCCTCTTTCATTGGTACCAAATAAGTAACAACATACTAGTATGGCGTCACACTGACCGTCATCAAGCGCGAAGTGGCAAAATTGGCATTTTGCCATAGAAAATAGGCGGAAAATCCAATTTTGCGCTAAAAAAACCGTAGGAATAGGGATATCGGATTGGCATGCGGTTTTCAGCTCTAAATGATGGCATTGTAGTTTTACATAAACATAGACCTTTAGAGCCATTGACTGTGCAAAGCATTTCAAAAAATCCACCCATAAAAAATATCATTTGGGGGTGGCAACCACCCCCCCCCCTCCTTACCTTCGACTTTGACGGCATACCCTAACCCCGGTTGAATTGTGCTAACCTCAATTTTTTCGGCTAAAATGACCAGGAAAGATGAGAGAAAACGATTCCCTAGAAGCTTTTTTACGATTTTTTTTTTTCAGCGTTTTAGCGCACCGGAGCGAAGTTCCCCCCCCCCCCCGGTAGACGAGGGTTAAGATAGCAAAAAAGACCATCCCACGTGACTGTCGTCCCAGTTATATCCCATCTTGGGTTGAGGAATGTGGAGACACTTTACAATGAATTCCTGAATTAGAACCCGGGAAGAAAGAAGCGAACATGATAGGCTTCAGATTCTGATAAAAATGCTTGGATAGGAACGTCATCATGAGCCTGGGAGGAGGAGACGCGTTCCATGGGATTGACTTCACTCATTCTAGCCGGAAGGCCTGGAAGACCATAAAACGCTCCCCTCCCGCCATAGGTTTCCAAAACCATCGTTTTCGTGGATGCCCAACTCAACTGTTGAGCAACTCCTCGCAAATGCTCGTTTCAGGATATTGATAAGGGGATCCCACTCGCTCTGTTGAAAAAAGAGAAACACAATCTTCGCGAGCCCTGGCGTGTTGATTCCGGGTTTGTGCGTCTTTCGATACACCGGATTCCTATCTAGATTAGCTACCCTCTTGCTATAGCCAACTAAAGAGGGAAAAAGCCCAGCGGGCCTCTGAACATATATAGCGGAGTCTCATGATGCACCTCTGTGGCCCACAGTGTCTTGAATGGCTCCAGGTGTTTTACACATGTTGCCTTACCCACGATCTGGAAGGAGGGCTACCATTCAATCGCACCCCCAACCAAACAAGCCTGGTGACAACCCTAAAGAGAAACTACCCGCCAATATCACTACGGTGTGTTTCCTTCAAACTCCTTGATCATGGCCCGTCTGTAGCCAGTATTCGTCCCATCTGCCGAATAAGCAGGATTTCGCAGTGCCAGAGCACTGGTCCAAAGATTGTTACAACTCAATAAAAATATATTGAGGAGAGCTTTGAAAGTGTCGTAAGGAAGGCGTCATTCTTGGTGGACCTTACGGCAGCATATGACACCAGTGTGGGCACCAGTGCTTGACACTCAAAGCTCGCAGGACCATTCCGGTCGTCACCATGTACCAATCAAATATGTAACATGCTTTCAAACAGTAGCATGTTCTTAAAGACCAGTGATTGGGCAGACAGAGCAGTCGACTGCATCGTATGAGGAAGGAGGAAGGAAGTGGAGTCCCACAAGGAATCAGTATTGGCTCCATGCAGGATTAACTTGTTTATCAGGCGGACTTACCTAAACCAACATCTAGACAATTATGGTTACGCCGATGATCTATTGGCCTTCTTCACTGGACAGGAAACTGGACTGAAGTAGGAAAGTATACCTTACTGCAAAATTGCCCATACTTGCAGGCATATCTCAAGACATCCCTGGAGGAATCTCTCAAAGCTGAAGTGAAGTAAGACATGCTACTTGCCGTCAATTGAACACCAAAGAGGCTCATCGCCAGCTCCAATTCAACCTCATGGAGAGCCTCTGCCATACAATCTACACCAACTTATTCTGGGAGTGAAAGCTTGATCGTCAGCTTACTTATCGGCAGAATCTCGAGTCAGTGTTACAAGGTATATTCGGAAAAACAACACTCCTGTGCCGCCTTGCTGGATCGCCATGGGGTGCTACTAGTCATCCAATCTACTGGCACACCGCACTGGGCTCTAGTCTAAGCGCTGATGAATAGGCCGCCCCCCCAAACATGGTGGCAAAAGCTCTCCTACAAAAAACGCTGGAACCACGTTTTCAACCCGAGGACCATGAGGACATTACGGTGCCTTCGTCCCACTCCATCTGAAGTTTCTACCAGTGCTTTCAGGGCATGGACCTTGCAGTGATCGGCGAGAAAATATCACACGCATTAAACTGAGTGGAACATGGCTCTGTTGGACCAAACAAGCACCTGCGCATAATTACTGTCAAGAATCACACCAGCTCGCAGCAAGAAAGACACTGTGCTTTCGTCGACCCGCCCGCTCTAAACTCTCCAGCTCCCCCATTCAACATCTTAAAGACATCGAACACTATACCTTGGCTAGATACCCCAAAGACCAGACCAATGCACTCTCACACCTTTGACAGGATCCTCCTGGTAGCAATCTTCACGCAAGGAATGGGGGTCACCTGTGACAGGATTCGCACAGTAGCCCGGTAGTTTCCAAGAGCAATATGCACCGGTGGGGTCTGCGACCATCCTAGTCTGTTCAATGTGGTCTCCATCACAGACTGTGAATCACATTCTCAATGAGTGCACTTAGATACCTTTTCGTCCACCAGTGGATATGGACCTTTCAGACACCCCCAACCAATCAACAGTGAGATGGCTCCACAAAAATCAACACATTTTAGCTGCTGCTCATACGCAAGAAGAAAGGTATTCCATATTTACGAGTGTATTTATAAGTTGATTTTTTTATTTAAAACTCGCCAAGTCGCTCATTGCTATGGCAACCCCATTACCAATTGAAAGCTTTTGGCTTCTCGGAAAAATTGTTCAAGAAGTATCCATATTACCCCATGCGTAGGGCAATATGGAACACCTCGTTATTTGCAATATAGAGCGGGGTGGTAATGTAGACCTCCAACATAGATCACGTTGTATGGAAGTTTAAAAGGTATTAAACGACGAGTTGATTGTTTCGACCCAACGTGGTCCGTATATTGCCCCTCACAGGTTTTACCAGAATATAGGGTGTCCATCCCAGATCAACGTTACACACAAAGGTATCCATCCAGCCTGGAGCCGTTTTGGAAAAAATTAGATTTTGTTCATTAGATTGTAAGCTCGAGAATTGTGATACATGTACATCATTACATGGGTAATGTCAGTGTGACTATTATTGCCTATGGTAACACAACCCTCCAGACCGAGGCTCAAGAGAAAAGGAAATGTTTTTATTTTAAATTGAACTATTCCTTTGATTTCAGGACACGACCTTAGTGTTAGATGAAAACAAACTTAATGAATTTCTTTGTTGAATGATGGTATTTAACCGTGTACGTAGCAATAGAAAAGGCAATCTACAATCCTTAGTTAAAAGTTATAAGAGGTCCATATAATGCCATGGGAGGCATATTACGTACCCCTCTTTGCCCTAACTGTCTAGCATCAGCTCTTTTTCTTATCGTACAAACGCTGTTGGCTTCTCACATGATCCATCCAGCCAGACGGATGGGGTACAACGTCTGGGCTGTGTCACTGAAGTAAGTTGCGTTTGCATTGTTGCTCCAGCAGTAAGCAGACCAAGAGATTTCATTGTCTGTAGTGCTGTTTCACAACCACTGATCTGCTTCCAGTAGCCCAACTTCGTGCAAGGGAAACCTTATATCGGCCAATGGCTGTTCTCAATCGTTTTGAGCTATCGCCATTCAGCCCAAGAGGAGTTCGCTCCAGGTGGGAAGATGGCTCTCACAGGTTTCAATACCAATAGATGTTGATTGGTTTTGGCAAGTTTTTCTTTCCCCACAAGGAGACTCTCTTCAGCGCCTTAGAGACTTCTGTTTTAAGCGTTGGGACTTGCTGAAGAAAATTCTTGGATTATTTGAAGGCGGTTGGCAGACAGGGTATTTGCCAGGCATAGGTGGATCACATTATATACTTGGCAGCACGCTCTTGCATGCTCGCTACGACTACGACGGAGTGTGTCTGGTGGAGCAATCCTGCTTGGATGTATAAGTTTTCAGTTGATGTTGGACGGAGGCATCCTGTGTATGAGCCGGCAGGCAGGCATTTAACACTGAACAATCAGCTCTTGGCATTGGCTTGATCTTTCCCCTACAGGGCAAGAATACTCGGCATATGAGTTAGAACAGGGCAGAGTGGCCCCTCGATTCTTACGGTCATATGTGGGGAGCAACCAATCTTGTCCAGTGAGTTTGTTTTCAAGGATGTTATTCTGTGAACATACTTTACTCTTCGTCTATGATGTGGTTGTGGGTCATACGAGAGAGAACATGTAGGACAAGAAGTTCGAATTCTGAATAAATTACGCCAAACTCAAAATTCACTACCAGAAAGGAAACCAGAAAGGGGATCACACGTTAAACATGTGCCCCTGTGGTTTGGGTTGAACCTTTGCTGTTGCAACGAGAATGTTTTACGCAAGGGTACATTCTTCTTATACGGCTAACTATCACCATTGTTACGCATTATATACGAACATTCTTTCGTCCTGTGCTAAATGGTTACTAAAACTACATGTTGTATGCAGAAAGAAACTCATAATGTTGTGTTTTTAAAACCAAATAATATGCAGATCTGCTTAGCAATTAACTTAGAAGATTTGGATTCGTTGTGACGAATTACATGCTAATTATAAGTTTGAACTAGCTATCTCGCGTATGTTGCTATTCTCTGGGGTATGTGGGGTGGAAGGTATAAATTTCTTGAACCGTGGTTATTTTTCTCCCATATCACCCATTCCCGCCTGACACTGCATCTCAAATTATTACGCATCATTGCCAATCTGATAGTAATGACTGGCATACGCATAGATCAACCTTTTTTGTTACAGCAAGTGTAAAAGGAAAACAATATAAAAATCTTAATGCGTGATACTATTAATTAGGATTTCAATTAGACCCCCCCACGTGTTGTCTGTAACCATGTAAAAAATGGGGTAAAAATTACACAGGACACAATAACAGAAAAAATCCATTCGCCGGACCCGTAAAGCAGATATGAATCTCGAATAATTCAAAATTCTGGGAAGAATAAGCACCCTATTTGGTAGAGATCATTTCGATATTGTCCAATTTAGCTATTTCGCGTGCGTATGTTGCTATTTTCCTGTTGGGTGGTGGATTGGGGCCAATCCTGAACCGTGGTAATTTTCTCCATACACCCATTCCCCCCTGGCCAACTACATCTCAAAGTTCTACGAATCATTACAATCTGAAATAATCAGCATAGACAAAACGTTTGTATCACCAAACCTTTTGTTACAGGAAAGTAAAAAGAGAACATATATGAAAATCTTAAAGGGCGTTTAATAATATTAATTTCAATATTTAGACCCCCCCACCATCACCGTGTTCTGTTGTAACATGTAAAATAGTCTATTAAACATTATACAAGACACAATATTAATAGAAAAATCCATTCACCAGACAGTCAAAGCAGATAATAAATCTTGAATAATTCAAAATTTGGTGAAGAATAGGCACCCTATTTTGTAGAGATCATTTCGATATTTGTGAAATTTCTCCGACCTATCTATTTTTTTAAATTTTTTATTTTGGCATTGCTATCCGCCAAGATTAACTCTAATCATCATTTTCTTATATGGCAAACGTCTTATCGCTTATGATATACAGATAACTCCGATATTATCTGTTATATGAGACCCCTACCCCTAATACCGTTTCCATAGCTACTTTTCATTTAGCCTTTTTATACGCTTCACGTTATAGCACCACCACATTATCCGCGACAAGGAACAAGATATTTACAAACAAGCCACTTTGGGGTATCCAAAAGATATGTACTAACCATGATCTGAGGTTCAAAATTCGGTTATATCTTTGCTGAGCCAGGCCAACCTCTTTTCTTTTAAGGCGACTTTTTAACCAGGGGGTCCAGCTACTAGTCTTCAATAATCAGCCCCCGGTTTTTTTTTTATAGTGCTAATGGACCAGTGCAAGTAGGGTAATATCTATACAAATTTGACCTTTGCTATGATGGGGCATGGTTGAAACCTATAGCCCAGTGATCTCGAAACCATACCCCATGCCCCGAGGCGTTATGCCGAGGGGCCCATAGTATGGTTTCGAGATCCTCCGAGGGCCTATTATAGTTTCAACCATGCTCGAAAAAAAAGCAGTCCATATTTGTTTTATTAACCGAATATTTATAGATTCTGGTCAAACTGATTGGTTTTTTTTTTTATTTCTAAAAACATTCTATTTCTAAGCCAGGATGCCTAACCACAGGCTATAATATCAGTATGTGTAGGCCATGGCAGGCAAGCACATGGTTTAACATTTTGTGTAAACTTAGGTCCAAACTATGAAAGAAATTAGCAATCAACCTTTCTTGTGTTCAGGAAGTGAGTGATTTTGGTTGGAGTCCAAAACGGATCACCGTAATTCGATTCTGCCATTTTTTTGTTGGACAAGAAGATGCGAAAACTCCGAATTCAGCAACTTGTACACGGCCTGCAGTATGGGCCGTTATCGGTGTCAAATTATAATCCTCGAATATCTTCACGGTGTATTTTACCTGCCCCCGTTTTTGGTATTAGTAGCCTTTGAGCTTGCATCTCTGCTTCCGTTCAGATCCATTCTACAAAGATATAGCCAGAATAAGGTCCTGCGATTCAGCCATGTCCTCTGCCAAGCCTGCATCAGACTTGCACTAATTTTTTGTTTACTCCGTACTGTAAGTTCGGCCAGACTCCAGGCTGGTTCGGCATATCCGCCCCAAAATGCAAAAATGCGATCTCTTACACCAGATTCAATATGTACACTCATAATACGGAGGGATATATAGTCCGTACAGCGAGTCTATGTTGGGAAAGAAGAGGTGTCCAGGGTATTGGTCATGAATGAGATGCCGGCGCTCCCAGGGAATAGTTCATTTTGGTCAAATTCTTTGAAGCTAGTGGCAGTTTAATGCCTCCAATTTAACCCCATCAGATGACAGGGTAATATATTGAGGTATTATAATACTCACTGACCACAGTGCTCACTGACCAGGTTCATGGACAATGGAACTCATGCACTCCAGACTTGTATCAGTTAACAGCCTGACCAGTGTAAACAATAGATGGGCTGTTTACATACAATTAAGAACTTTGTACCACTGCATTGGGTTGTGGTCAATTCAGGATTAATCTTCTTGGCACAAAAAAACCACTCAGATCGCGTTATTGGAGGGTTATTTTCCTTGGGTGAAGTCATAGTATGGTATTTTTTGGCAACCAAGATTGGCGCGTTTTGTTCTTGGGTTATAGGTGCAGCTTTTGCACAATGGACCTTTCAGCTGCATTGTAGTCCTATGTTTTCTGTCTTTCAGTTTCCAAATAAATTTGGACATTCGGTGGCATTGATTTTGATTTTTTCCTTGAAAGAGTGGTTTCCGAGTCCTCTCTTTGATGAGCTGAAGTGAGAGCCAATAATATACCTTGGGTGTACACTTTCAGGCTTAAACGGTGGCTTGTACACTGTTTTGGGAAAGGCATACCGCATAGTGGCAAGTGTCTTTCATAACTCCTGGGGGCAATTGCAAGTCTCTATCGTTGGCTTCTTTGGGGTTCAGGATTTTCCTGTTGTGGGCGCTGATAATGATAGATATATTGTTCGTTCATGAATAGCTAATATATATATATATATATTATATATATATATATCTATATATATATATAATATATATATATCTAATGACGCCATAAAAAAAAATCATAGAAAACGTTCAGTTACCGTCAAGGTTTTAACAAACATGAAATGGTGGGATGTATTCTTTGACCATTAGGAACTCTTATCTGGCATTTTAATCTTCTTGATGTCGTATTCCAATGAAACATGGCGGTCCAAATGGGCACATTTGAAGATAAACTTAAAATACCATATATATGGTAATTTATTTGTTTATATCATCCACAAATATACAAATGTGGTATAAGATTATGTCCCTTGACCAGTACAAACTTTTGTCTGCCATTTCCCGATTTTCTTAGATGCTCCAATAGCGTCTGCCTTCATCAATCATACTTTTTTCAAACCTACAAATACCATATTCCTGTATTCCCGAGAAGCTTTTGTAGAAATAATCAAATAACCAAATTTATAAAAACAAAAAAACACGCGTTTTTAACCTAATTTTTTGTTTAAATCAATTACACATGTGCTACTTTGCAGAACAAAAGTATCCTGGAATCAAAGAAGAAGAAATAGAAAGCTCCCTGTTACTTTTCAATCTAACAGGAAGCTTGGGTATCGGTTGTCATATGATACCTGTTGTTTGCTTAGTCGGGCCATTTCTTTGCTCTTTGTATGCCTTCATATCATTAACACACCCCAGTTTTTAAAACCACTATTGTTATAAAGATCGACTTTTCTATCGAGAGATTGTATATTTAATATAATAATAGGGAGAAAGCCGAAACGAGGAAGGGAAGTTGAAGGAGCTTATATGACAAATCATAACAACATCTCGAATTTAATACTTTTTTCAATTCTTACAAAAACACTCCCGAGATGATTCAAAACAACAATCAGAGATTTTATAATCCGAGATATTTTACAATAAAGTATCAAATAACAATTTAATTACAGTTTTGTGTCTTTGTACACTGTTTTGGGAAAGGCATACCGCATTAAGTGGGCAAGTGTCTTTCATACTCCTGGGGCAATTGCAAAGTCTCTTATCGTTGGCTTCTTTGGGGTTCAGGATTTTCCTGTTGTGGGCGCTGATAATGATAGATATATTGTTCGTTCATGAATAGCTAAGATATATATATATATATATATATAAATTACAAAGTATAGACCTCTGGAAAGGCAACCGTTACTCTGAGTTTCACGGTATACCCTCACTTACGATCACTGGGTACCGATCTTCAGACGTCTTTTTGAAGTATGGTTATCACATCTGCCATGTACGCAGGTGACCCGGGTTCGATTCCCGGCGAGTGCTCTTTGAGGCTTTCTTCTACTCTGATCTTTCTTTCTTTCCAATTGACTTGTTCTTCTTTATAGGCCTAACGGCCATTTAAAAATACTTCAAAAATGCGGTATGTGCGTACCCTTTAGCACCTATGATTCTATATATATATATATATATATAGCATATAGGTATAATATTCTATAATACATTGGACGAACAGTTTTGGGGGTTTTCAGCTGTGCAAGTGTTTGGGTTTCTGTGTTTTTCCATCCGTTCGTAACAAATGCTATCAGGGGTATAAGACCTCTAGCAATTAGATGTTTTAGATTCGGGGAAGCTTTCGAGACATTCTAATAGACCTTAATGGGACATACTTGTACATTAACAAATAAAACAAAAAAATCAAACCAAACAAGCAAACAAACACAAATACACAAATTGTATACAAATACACAAATTACGAATACAAAACATTCAAAAACAATTTCAAATAAAAAAACTTCAGATAATAACCCAAATTTAAAAGGAAATCCAAATGAAACAAAAATTCCAATAAAAAAAATAAAATAAAACTTTTGATCCAAATTCATGCACTATGTGACTACTTAGTCGCACCAAAACACACCAAGGAATTACTAGGGGAGCCAGGACCACTTCCTTTGCACCCCCCCCCCAGAACTAAACCAAACCAACTTTTTTATGTTCCTTTTATGACCCCAAAACATAATCAGGATGTTCCCAAAATTTAAAAGTGGCACCAAGGGGGTTTATTCAAGATGGCGTCCAAGATGGCCGCCAAAATAGGGGTTTTTCAATAAAATGAATTAAACCAAGATATAAAAAACTTAATTGTCATGCAAAATCAACGATATCGACATATTAGATCATAATTAACATATCTGTGCCTAAATAATTTCATTGACATGTTTTAAATTCAAAATGGCGTCCAAAATGGCCGCCAGAATAGCATTTTTCACTAAAACGTATTACAACAAGTTATTAAAAACTTAATTGTCAAGAAGATCCAATGAGATGAAAGTTTCAGGTGATAATGAATACATCTGTGCCTGAATAATTTTATTCACTTATTTAAATTCAAAATGGCGTCCAAAATGGCTGCCGGAATAGAGTTTTTTTACTAAAATGTATTAAAAACAAGAGGTATAAACGTAATTGTCGAGAGGTTTAAATGAGTTTCAGATGATAATGAATACATCTGTACCTAAATAATTTTATTCACATGTTTGAAATATAATTAAGAATTCAAAATGGCCGCATAATGGAGCCAAAATGGCCGCCAAGTGGACTTTTCCCCATTACTATGCGTCACAGCAACAAAAAATACACATGACTATAACAGGACATCTTTACAGTGAACATATCTACAGAAAAGTATATATATATATATATATATATATATATATATATATATATATATATATATATATATATATATATATATATATATATTTTTTTTTTTTTTTTTTTTTGAGCATATTTTTGGTAGGTGTATGCCACCCAGATTTTCAAACTTGGGGCTGCGGAACTGATTTGGAGTTATAAAATATGGGTCTAGGGAACTGAATTTGGGTAGTTTCTTGTCAGAAACAAGGGTTTTTGAGCTCAATTTTTATCAAAATTGAGGTATTTTAAGTAAAATGTGGTCAAGAACAGATTATTACATAAAATGTGGGGGTCTCTGGAACTTAAATAGACTTAAAATGGGAGTCTGCGGAACGGAAAATCGGCCTGAAAATGAGGGTCTTATGGGCGGCACATACCCATACCACCTTTCAATGTGAGTAACCCCCGGATCCTACAGTAGCTTATTTAACAGTCAAGTTTTGAGTCAGAGATAAGGTACTCGCCCTCCAGGAAATCGCCTGCACTGAATAAGCAAAGAAATGTGTATTCCTATTGTTACCAATATCAAACATGGCCCATTCACAGCATTTGCAGAATTACATAGATGCGTTCGTCCAAACTACAAAATATCAACAACCTTCACCTGGAAGAGCATAAACCTGCCCTCATGATGGAGGATGTTTGTCAACGCATTCCAAAAGGAGCTACAACCGTTCCAAAGATACCATCGGGGGTGCTTTTAGAAGTTTACCAGCTAGGACCTTGAACGTGTTGATGCCACTAGAAATGGCATCAACACCAATATCAACCAGCCATCGGTGTTCATCACCTCAAGGATAATGTGATGAAATTATATTAAACCCAGATTGCATTTTTCAATACTCATTGCTACCCACTGCGTTCAAAGGAAGCTGTATCCTGAGTTGTGCGACCGTCAGCTTGAGTTTTTTGGGTTTTGCCTTCTTTGTTGAAGAAGATGCAATCTGAGTTGAATATAATTTCCTCTGTTGTTTTTGAGTGTGATGAACGCCGATGGCTAGACGGTTAAGGTTTTTAGTAAACTTCTAATAGCACCCCGGTGGTATCCATGGAATAATTGTAGCTACTTTTGGAATGCGTTGACAAACATTGAGGGCAGGTTTATGATCTGCCAGGTGAAGGTCTCTGATATTTTGTAGATTGGACAAATGTCCTTCTGGGTATTGTAATTCTGCAAACGCTGTGAATGGGCAATGTTGGATATTGGCAACATTAAGAATGCTCATTATTGGTATTATTTTGCTGCTTTAGTGCAGGGGCGATCGCTGGGGGATAGTTCCTTTTCCCATATTCAATATTTGACTGTTAAATAAAAGGGAAAATATATTGAACATTGAACAAAACATGCTGAGCATCACTTTCAAAGACAAGACGACCAACAACTTGGGTAAGAGAACAAACACAAGCTCGGGACGTTTTAGAAACAGCCAAAGAAATGGAAGTCCACAGGACGGCAAAGGTCCTCCTCCTATTATAGCAGAATATCAGACAACAGGCGGTCATCAACAGTTACGGCCTGGACACCTTTGACAGGAATCAGTATAACAGGGGAAGATTTATAAAGCAAAAAGATGAAGGGAC
>JAMKCH010022205.1:0-27854 GCA_023653785.1 Ophioderma brevispina
ATCGATCGGTAGAAGGGGAAGATTTTCGCAATCACCGATCCGATCGATCCGACTAATATCGGTACGATACCGAATACCGATCGGATCGGTCATCCTAACTCTTATTATGATTATGCTCACATAAATTTATAGAACCAAGTTCCTTCGCATTATGGTAAACTAGGCAGTTTCCCCGGCTTTCTTGACCCAGTGGAACTTTTTTTGCAAGGGGATTACCCCATTATAAGTCTAAGAAATTTTTCATCTGATAGAAATGGCCTTTCGACCCCAGAGCCCTGTCTGTAAAGTTTTGCGCTGATATTTCAACCAGTTTCTTATTTGAGAGCTAAAAACATGATTTTGTAACCCTCCGTAGAGTACTGTGACTGTGTAAGATTAATTGGTTGACCAAAATCAGCATATTTTTGTTCAACCTCCAAACCAAACATCCTTTAGCCCTAAGATTTCACAGGATAGGCCTAAACGAGAAAAAGAGTAGCTTTCTTCAATACCAAAAATTTTGATCACTTCCACTAAAATCTGGGGTCCCTGGGGGGTCCGAGGCCTATTAGCGATCGGACCATGAACCTTCTAATACTTGCTGAAAACCATTAGTGCGTCCCCCAGAAATGCAAACTGCGCACCCCATTACCCCACCCACCAAATTGGAGCTGCACAACCTTTGATCTAAAGACAGACAGAGACAGAGAGACTTAGCCTATTAAAGGGGATAGCAGCGATAATGCGAGATAATCGAAAAAATGTGAATATGTTTTTAAACTAACAGGGATACAAAGTGTGTACAATTCCACATAGAACTGCCTTTTATGTACGAACAATCATCAATATATGAACAAATGATAAATTTTTTCCTACTAAATCTCCTGCAATAGACCCACACGATGGCGTCCTTAAAATCTCCAATAAACACTGATTGTTGGTTTACACCATACAGATAAACAAAGATCAATAATTTCGTGTTTGAGGTCAACTGTATAGATTCTTGTTCCCAGTATCACGCTGAAAATCTTGTGATATTCACCGGGAAAAGGCGTTTTTTGATCTCAAGTCGGAATTTGGCATACGCACGTAATAGAAATTAACAGAATCAGATAAAAGTCTGCCTTGTCTTTAATACACGGATTTCAAGCAACCACTTGCAGGGTAATGTTTCCTCATATCCATGGCCAGTACCAAAATTAAAAATATGAATTTTGATGATTTTTTCCATGTTCGGAGGTAGCAAATCGCTGCTTAATCCCTTTAATATACAGATAGTACTTCTTTCGTCAGGTAAACATGTTTTTTTTTTTTAGAGTACATCCAGCAGTTCTTTGCTCATATTACCACCCAATACTTACCAATCTATTCAAGGCATGTTGGCAACATGAGTGGTTTGGCATATGAAACAGCCTATTTTATGCCTTGCTCATATAACTGGACTTTCTTTGAAAAATAGAATAACTGTGTCAGTGGTATAAATATGATTTCACCATTGTACAGGCTAGTTAATGATCAGTGTTATGATCATATGTTGTTAGTTAGCTTGTGTGAATACCAGGTGCCCTTGTCACCTGTTCTTTGGTAATATAAAACTTTAATTTCCAGTATTTTGCCTTTTGTTTATGGAAGAATAACACATGGTAGCCATTAACAGAATGGACAATCGGAATACTCCTATGAGTCGTTTTATATTTTCTAGAACAGAATCATTTGCTTTGAATTTTAGTATTATTATTTATTTCTAAAATTTTGTTTTTAATAAAGAAAGTGCTACCAGTGGAGGCACCTGACTTCTTTTCCCGGGAGGGGGGATGGGAGGAGGGCAAAGTGAAATTTTTTTTGGGCAAAACAATCCAAAATTGGAGATTTTTAACCATTTTGGCCCCAAAATCACTGATTTTTTGAAAAACAAAATAGGATTTTTTGGTCCACCAATTGCTGTTTTTTGCCAGAAATCTCTCAATTTTTCTTCTTGTTGGGAGGGGGGCCTGAGGCAAAGAAAAAAGAAATTGGGGGAAATCAGCCCCTTCTGTGCCCGCCCGGCCCCCTCTGGTGTTAACAATCGTAGGTTTATGTTGTAATTTCAAGTAAACACCTGCATGAAAAATTCCTTACCAAGAAATCAACAGACAAGCTTTTTAACCAGTTTAAGTCACATAGCATCAATTGTATATGAAAATAAATACCAAAGAGTATAAACTTTCCAGACAATTGCACATGTACATTTTACAAAATCAATACTTAGCCCTTTTCCACATTAACTGCGCACTTATTTTAAAGATTGTTTAATAGGCACTGATAGTAGCCATCTACAGAGGCCTATATTGGGAATTCACATTGAATTTTCATTATTTGGTTAATATTTTGGGAAAAGTAGCAAACCATTATTTTTTTTACAAAACAGGCACAGATTTACAGACTTGGCACAAATTCTACATATTTAAAATATCTTTGATAGAGGCTAAAATAATACCCCTAACCCCTACGCGGCGAGAGGAAATGAGAGGCAACGAAAACGTGGTTACCGGTCGGAAAATGCTTTTCGTTGCATTCGGGCCGTCAACAACTATTTTGGGTCGTGCAAATGACTCTCATTGTCTCTCATTGCATCTGGGCTTTCTTCCGGAAAATGACGTCGATGTGTTTTCGTTGCACCGGGCCGTCTCTTCCCCGGAAAATGACGCTATGCTTTTTTCGTTGCAATCTGGGCCGTCCCTGCGGAAAAGGCCCGCGATGTTTTCCGTTGCACAATCTGGGCCGTTATTGACTGGAAATGATGCGATGCGTTTCACTGCATATTCGGACGGTTTGCCCGCAGACGGCCAGCAATGCTTTTCATCAGGCGGGTGACACCTTGTACAAATGCCCATAGACAATTTCGATGGTGATAGTGCCCACTTTATTGGTAAGCTCCTTGAGTTTAATTATGCATAAACGTATTCAATGACGTAACCGGAGCAGACGAGCATAATAGCGCCACGCACGACTAGGATGTAGCGAATAGCGCCACTCACACTGGCGAACTATAAGCTCAAATATTCATGCAGATCAGTGTTGCAGTACGCATCCATTATTTATCTTTCCATTGATTCTCCAAATCAATTAACTTTGTGACTGATCACCTTAATTACTATTAAAGCAATTTTCTAATGAAATTGAACATCTGATAAGGAATCAGCTGTCAATCTCATCTGTTTCTCATACTGAACTACTTTTTTTCCAACATGACTGAAAAAACCATATCTTATTCATAAAGCTCTTATAGAGAATTGTACTTGTACTCTCGAAATTGCTTAGATTAGAATGGAGGCAGAACTGTTTTTGATTGGAATTTTTGAGTTCTATTCGGTTAATATTTCAGCATTTGATTTAAATTTTTAATCTCCAACTTGGATTTTTCTCTGGTTACTCATCCATTTAGTTTAATTTTAAAGGTGCAACTAGTAGTGTGTGTTGAAATTTGCATTTTCTTTTTTATTATATTAGTTTGAAACTCAGAGCAAACAAGAGGAAAGGGAAGAAAAAGAACTAATTAATACCAATATTAAAAAATTCGCACCTGTGACCATCGATATGAAATTACGTTGATATGATCACAAATATCCTTCTGGGTGTTTGTCTGACAAATAATTTAACGTTTCGGGTGGGTTACAAACTATTTTTCATCTCTTTTGTTGTATCTGGTTATGAGTGGGCCTGTTTATTTTCTTCTGCTTCGCCCCATTTTTATCCAATTTTGTTGCTGAGTTGAATATTTTTAACGACATTCTGGTTTCTTTTTGTGGATAGGGCGTCGTGTGTGTGAGTGTTTGAGGTTTTTGGTGTTATTTCTTATGAGTGTCCATCTTGTCAAAAGCATGTAAAAGAATCACAGGAATTAAGGTGTAGTAATTGTAAAAGTTACATGTTCATAAAAAATGTTGTAGTATACCTACAATGTAAAAGAAAGGTTTAAAACAAACGCTAATAATTTACATCAATATTGGCATTGTACTTCATGTAATGATGATTTCGGTTTACCATTCAATCATATTTAAATGAAGCTAGTGAATATCTGTTGAAAATTTATCGTTGTTTTTGAGAATGAAACTTTTCCAAAGTTAATCACGAGAGAAAATGACCATATTTGTCATTTGATCCACCAATTTTTCCAAACTGATATCTGGCCGAAAGCAATCATTACAACGAATCTTTGTAATTACTTCTGAACCAGAATTTGGACAAATAATGAAGTTATCGAAGAATAACCCTATCTCTCTCAATTTGAATATAGGAGTCTGAATCAAATTTTGACTCTTTTAAGGACCATACTATATACGCATGGGTTGTTCTAACATTACTTTTGGTATTATATGGCCTTGTTGAAACTTGTTGAATGATAAACCTATTGATTCCTATAAATTGGTCTGGATACAACATGGAATTTTAATAAGATAACAGACAGAGGGGAGGTGTGTGTCTCTATATTAAAGATAATATCAATATCATATAAGAATGATCTCACACAGCTAGATCATACTACGAAATATTTGAAATGTTTATTTGTAGAAATGGAAAGAACTATTGGTCAAAAAATATCGTGGTTGGAAATGTATATCGTCCTCCTGTCAAGATCTTTCATCATATTTAACCAATATGTTGAGGACTTATTGAACAGATCTACTAAAAAATCAGATATTGTGTATTTTAATGGGTGAATTTTCAATATCAATCTATGAATGCCGATAAACTCATACCGAATGATTTTCAATTATATTCTCTCTATCACGTTCATTTTGTTGTCGAGTATCACTAAGCCGACAAGAATAACAACAAGGTCAGCTACCTTGATCGATAATATTTTTCAACAAATTCCAAGGTCCAACACAACCAAGGTTTTGTGATGACGGACATAAGTGATCAGCTTCCCCGATATTTCATTAGCAAGCAATCTTAATGTGATCGAAAAATAGAGATGCTGCAGTCGAAGTCGGTGATTTTCAGATGAAAAAAAATAGTTGAATACTTGGCAAATGTATGGCAATGTTGATTGGTTAACACTATGTAATTTCTATATGTTAAATTCCTTTCTAAGTTTCTTGCTCACATTTAAATATGAATTTATTGAAATAAGTGGTTCTCAAAAAAAGAAACGTACTTGTTCACATAAAAAGTAACCAAACTGCCCATGGTTCTCATATACTTGTTGAATGCATAAAAGAAAAATAAACTTTACAAGAAATACATCATAAACCCATAATATAATTTTGAAACATTGAAAAAAATACAGAAATAGGTTAACTTACTTTACTTACGATTGGCAAACCAACTTTATAGAGATTTGCTCGAGGCGTGAAAACATTAATATAGAAATACTTGGAATTATCCTCAACTCTATATTCGATCAAAACAATACCTGTTCTGAACAATTTGGTTTCGAAAATTCAACATATACTTGTCCTAAAGAAATTGCTACTGAATTTTTTTTTTTTGTTTTTTAAATTAAAAAATTACTTTGCTAATATTAGGCCCTTCATTAGCATCCACGATTAAACATTCGGCAAAGATTTTTTCTCTTATTTACAGAACAGTAATAGTGCAACGTGTTTTTTTAGACCCACAGATGAGGATGAAATACTAAAAATTATAAAGAATCTTGGAAGTAACAACATTGCTGGACATGAGTGCATTTAATCTGATATTATTAAGGTGTTAGCCAATGAAATATCATATCCTCTTCAGTTGTTTTTTCATATCTCACTTCTCTACATGGATTTGTAACCCGATGATTTTAAAACGTAAAGTGTTCCAATATTGAGAAAGATAGCCCCGAATTTTTCGGACATTAAGACCCGTTTCTGTATTTACATTGTTTATCCAAAATACTTGAACGTATTATTTATAATATGAACCATATGATTTCTTTCAGCTAAAAAATGGGATTCTTTACAACAAACATTATGGTTTTTCGTCGAATCATTCAACATCTATTGCCCGTTTTCTTGATTTCATTAATAATGTATGTTGATGCTATTGAAGAAGGTATGTACACACGTTGGAATTTTTTTATGGATCGTCAAAGGCTTTCGACACGATTGATCATAATAAATTTTTATTGCAGAAATTATATCACTATGGTTTCCGCGGAGTGTCTATGATTGGTTCAGAATTATCTTGCAAATAGAAACAGTTTGTATTCTATAATTCCGCCAATCCCCAGAAGATATGTTATTGCGGTGTACCTCAAGGATCAATCTTGGGGTCCATTGCTTTCATATTATACATGAATGATATTTGCTATACATCTAAGTTTCTTAATACAATTTTATTTTGCTGACGATACACAATATTCTCTTCTCATGACAATTTATCTGTTTCTTTGTAGTAGTGATTTAAAATGAAATCAAAGAAGTTTTCAAATTGGTTTAAAGTCAAATAAATTGTCCTCTCAATTCCAAGAAAACAAATCTATGTATCTTGGAAACTCGTAAACAGAACTAATTATGTTAAGATGATCAGACACGCTATTTACCCTCGATGTTGTAACTGAGAAGTTTCTGAAGCCAATTTTTAGAATTCATCATTGCTGAAACCTGACATGGACAAAAGCACAATCGAACCAACGATTAGTCAAGTTTTGCTCTATAACCTCGGTGTTTTCTTAGCAAGGTCAAGTCATTTCTACCTACAAATGCATTTATACATTATACTGTCTTTGTTTTCCCTTAATCTTAATTATGGTATGTATCGTGTTACTGGGGTAATGCCAATAAGTAATGGCATCAACAAGGTATTTCGTCTCTAGAAACGTGCCATGAGAGTAATAACTAATAGTGATTATTTGAGCTCAACGAAACATTTATTTAATCGTTTTAACACTCTACATGTATTTGACACTGTACAAAAAAAGAAAGTAGCTATTTTCATGTTTTTATATAGATAATATGCTGCCATCATCTTTTGAAACAGTTGTTTTGTGGTTCATCGGGAAACCTAATTATACTCTAGAAACACAACGACTTTTATATTCCAATGCATCAAATCAACACAATTCTACACTCGGCCTAAATTTGGAACGTTTACCAAGCCGTGTCCAACAGGCCAATCATTAAATCACTTTAATCCTTCTAAACTCTGAATTGTTAAAAGCGTAGTTTTTGTATATATAATGTTAATTTGGTGTAAAACTCTTTCACAGCCATTTGTTCTCGCTTATCTTCTTAGAGTCTGTATATCTATTCTTACATTCCGACAATATGTCCTTTGCGTTTTTCATATCTCTTTTTCTGCTCCTTGACACCATGTTTCATGTGTGTGCGTGTGTGTGCGAGGATGTATGTTTTATGTGTAGGCCTTTTAAGCGGGTGTTTAACCGATTAATGTTTGCTATATTTTTGGGGGTTTTAATTTTAGTATGTTTTTGTGTATTCAGGAGGAGGTACAATATTTTCGGGCATCTTGCCTTTCATGTACCTCCTCCTCTAATGTGTTGTTTTGTTATTGGTTTAAGGTTTTTTATGCGTTTTTTGATTGGAAATAAATTTTTTTGCATTATGATTTTGATTCTATTTATTTATTTATTTATTTCTTTATTATTTATTTTACCCTGTTTTTATAGTGCATTTTCACGCGATGTTCTCGTTGCCTCTGGTACGTCTTTCCGGTAAAATAGGCGCGATGTTTTTCGTTGGCATCGGGCCGTCTTCCGGAAAATGACGCGATGTTTTTCGTTGCATTTGGGCCGTCTTCCGGGAAAATGGCGCGATGTGTTTTGTTGGCATCTGGCCGTTATTGACTTTACGCTACTTATTCCTGTGCCGGGAAAAACGGCCAGAGATGCAATGAAACGCAAACTTTTGCTCTCGTTGCATCTGGGGCCGTTAAAAATAAAACTAGATTGCCCTTCGTTGCATTTTGGCCGTCGGCCGGCAAAACTACCCGTTCCCCTGGTTAGGAGTTAAATTCCTCTTGTCTTTTATAAGTATATTTTAAGAAAGGGGAATTCGGTTTTCAGAAAAATGTAAATTCTGAGATTAGATTATTCTAGCATGAAAATGTACCATGCAAGATTTCTATGGAATTTTACATTATTCAAAATATTTTGGTCGTAACTACGAAGAGATAATAGATTCTTCACCTGGAAAAATTAATATAAATCCTTAATGATAAAACATTGAGCTGTATTTGCCTGAAATCTTCACATAATACCCATGTCTATCATATTTTCTCAATATCTTTTGAGACCAAAAATAGTATTTCATGACCTCCTGTGTGTGATGGGAATTGCCATAAATCTGTCAAACATAAGCCTACAGAAAGACATACCCACACATTTCTTCTGTGATTGGGAAGAACTAGTTGACCTCTCCAATCCAGATAATATTTTTTTGTTTCATACATTTGGTTATAATTTGAAAACAATTTGTGTTTGTGATATGAGACTTGAGAAGAGCGAGAATATGTTTAGAAGTGAACAAAGTTCACACACAGGTATTCATTGGGGTTATTTTCCTAGTTCAGCGTCACAAATCCAAATGCACTGGTATAATTCAATAGGAAAGAGGAATATGACTTTATTAATCGAAATAACACAACTCAAGTTTGGGTTTACTTAACATTAATATGGTATTGAAATTTTTCCCAATGTGAGCATTGTTTACTAATTAATGACAAAAAATGAAAAGGGAACTGATGGGTACGTCCATGATGGTAACCACCATTAGTTAAGGGCCAGCCGAAGAAATTGCGGGCCTGGGGGAACCTTGTAGTTACGGGCACCATTCATATATAACCCCGGACCAGTTTTATTCAATGTTTATGGGCTCCGTATTTTTTTTTTGTACATGTTCCCAGGATCCTGGGCAAACCTTTAACCCTTTTATGTAATTATAGCTTCTAATAGTTGGTATCACCTTTAATTGATGGATTGGCCAGTGATTCTTTTTGAATAAAGGCTTCACAGATTAACTTCAATTTCAAGATTACAAGATTTTTACAACATAATTGTAAGAACAGAATTGAGTCCCACTCCTGGTTCCCCCCTGTCCCACATCACATTGTAAATCCTTGTCTCAATTGACTGTGCTTTCCAGTGGCCTCCTGGGGGTGGGGGTGGGGGTCCCCACAATGGACTTCTTGCCCCCCCCCCTTGCCCAAATGAAAAATAGTGATTTTTCTTTCTGCAAACATCTATTACATGTGAAAACAACATAGGGATATACCATACTAACCAATTTTAATAGATGCTTGCCCCTTGGAAATATATGTTGCCCCCCTTTTCCTCCCCGAAAAAATGTAGGCCTTTTATGCGGGTGTTAACCGATTAATATTTTGCTATATTATTTTTGGGGGTTTTAATGTAGTATGTTTTTGTGTATTCAGGGGGGTACAAGAGTTTCGGGCAATCTTGCCTTTCATTGTCCCTCCTCCATCTAATTTTGTGTTGTTGTTATGTTTATTTTATGCGTTTTTGATGGAAAAATTTCTATGATTCTAGATTCTATTTATTTATTTTTTATTTATTTATTTATTTATTTTACCCTGTTTTTATTGCATTTCACGCGATTTGTTTCTAGTTTGATCTGGGACGTCTGTCGGAAATGGCGCCGAGGTTTTCGTTGCAATTGGGCCGTCTTCCGGGGGGAAAATGACGCGATGGTTTTTGTTGCATTTGGGCCGTCTTCCCGGGGAAAATGGCGCGATGTTTTTTCGTGGACATCGGGCCGTTATTGACTTACGCTCCTATTCCTGTGCCGGGAAAAACGGCCGAGAGCAAGGAAACGCAAACTTTGCTCTCGTGGCATCTGGGCAGTAAAAATAAAAAAGATTGCCTTTCGTTGCATTTGGGCCGTCGGCCGGCAAACCAAAACGACCCGGGTCCTGGAGTTCGGTTAGGGTTAATATTCTTGGTCTTTATAAGTATATTGAAGAAAGAAAATGGGAATTAGGTTTCAGAAAATGTTAAATTCGAGAGAGACTTATTCTAGCATGAAAAAATGTACCAAATGCAAGATTAATATTGAATTCTTTACATTTATTCAAAATTATGTGGGTCTAACTAAGAGATAATAGATGCTTCACCTGGAAAAATTAATATAAATAATTAATGATTAAAAAACAGTGAGCTTGTTATTTGTCTAGAATCTTCACATAATTTAACACATGCTATAGATTTCCAATTATCTGGAGACAAAAATAAGTAGTTCATGACCTCTGTGTGTATGGGCATCAAATCTGTCAAAACATAACCTACAGAAAGACTACCCACACATTTCTGCTGTGATGGGGAAGAAACTAGTTGACCGCTCCAATCAAGATAAATTTTTGTTATTTTTTGTTATAATTGAATAACATATTGTTTTGTGCTCGGAGACTTGAGAGAAGCGAGAAATATGTTAAAATGACAAGTTCACAACACAGGTATTCAATTGGTGTTATTTCCAGTTAGTTCAGAGTACAATCAAATGCACTGGTATAATTCATAGGAAGGAGGAACTATGACTTTAAAGCGAAATAACACATCAAAATTTAAAAAACTAAAAAATCTTAAAAAAAAAAAAAAAAAAAAAAAATGTGAAATTGTTTTTTACTAATTAGATGACCAAAACAAATGAAATGAAGAAAAAGGGAGTACTGAGGGGTACCGTGCCATTGATGGTAACAACAATTGGGCCACCGAAAAGGAATTGCGGGCCTGGGGGAGGGAACCTTGAGAGTTACAGGCCATTCATATATAGACCCCGAAGACCAGGATTTATCAATGTTTATGGTCCCTGTATTTTTTTTTGACATGTTCCCAAGGATCCTGGGGCCAAACCTTTAACCCTTTTATGTAATTATAGCTTCTAATAGGTTGGGTATCCCTTTAATTGATGGATTTGCAGTGATTCTTTTGAAATAAATCTTCACAGATTAACTTCAATTTCAAGATTACAAGATTTTACAACATAATTGTAAAGAACAGAATTGAAGTCCCACTCCTGGGTCCCACCTGTCCCACATCACATTGTAAATCCTTGTCTCAATTGACTGTGCTTTCCAGTGGCATACTGGGGGTGGGGGTGGGGGGGGTCCCCCACAAGGGAATCTTGCCCCCCCCCCTTGCCCAATGAAAAATTAGTGAATTTCTGCACACATGCTAATTCACAGTGAAAACAACATAGGGATATACTATACTAACAAATTTTAATATATGCTTGCCCTTGGAAATATATGTGCCCCCTTTTCCCCCTGAAAAAAAGCTGGTTACGCCACTGGTGCTTTCGGGGCTGCGTTCCCAGGTTTCATGCCAAAACATGCAAAATCAGCCAATGGGGACTTCAAAACAACAGCTTAGAAGGACATACCCCATAGTCTAAAATGTATAAATTTGCAGATTGTTGTCCGGTGGTTCCCAGTGCCAAGCATAGTAGACATTCTGTGTCTCATTTCAAGTTCTGCCAGAAATTCTCCCAAAAATTCTAGATTTACGGTAAAGAGAAAATTGCTGAACCCGGAAGTGTTGCAAATTTGCAAGCAATTTAATATCAGTGTTTTTAAAACTGCAGGGAGGAAAGTGAGAAATCGAGATCCAAACGTGGCTTGAAATTATAGATTTCACGCTCAAAGCTTCACAAAGTACCCAGTTTTCATTGGTTGACAGCAGTTCGTTTGACGGCAATACCACATTAATTACAAAATGATGGCGAAAAGTGTGTTGGCTGGTAAATTTATAAATTACATAATTCTGAGTGGTCATAGATTTATCTGACCTGCAACTTTTTTCTAAACATAAATAGCACAATTGCTTAAAACCATATGTGTAGTTTATGTGTGACCAACACTTATGTATCTCCTAGCTGAAGGCAATACTGTGCAGTACATCTGTCCAATGACCTTTTGCCCGGCTTTTTAAGATGCAATATTATTCAATAGGTTGACACTCGAGAATCCAAACTACCAGCAGTGAGCTTTCCTCCAAGAAATGCAGAAAGTGGATTGATGTTCATTGAAACAGGACAGAATCGATGTGAATACGGCCGCCATTTTAAGCGAACAAAACAAGAGATGCTTTAGGAGACAATCCACAGGCCTAATGCTAGGTGACACTTGACACATAAATGCTGAAGCGATTGATGACGCTAGTCTCAGGAATGAAAGCTCTATTTATGTTGCGTGATTTTTTTGCATTAACTTCTTATGTTTAATATAGTTTTCTTTTTTAAGCTTAAAGGTATTGCAGTACAAAATCCAGACCAAAGAAAACATGTAAGCAATGTACAGTTATGCAGCATGCCTCATTAATAAAAACTACTGAAAGAAAACACTTTTCTGAAAGCTGCAGAACCTGACAAAAAGTTTAAATTCGGTCGTGGTGGAAATCCAATAAGTCATAGCTTAGCTGAATAAAGGCTTAATTTATACATAAGATCACAGGGCAAATCTTACTTTGCTCAAGACCGCGGTCACACAAGCAATAATTTCGTCGTTGGGTCAAATTTCTATTGTACTGGTACTACTGTAAGAATTATACGACGGTCCCGGTGGTCACACGGCTGAGATATGTCTCGTGTCATAGACATTTTTGTACACACCGAGTCAACGAGGTCAACAACCCCCCCCCCCCCCACCCAAAAAAACGGTTTCTCCCAAACATTTTGAGTAAGCCGGTAGGAAACTACGAATGGGTCACACAGCGTTTGTCCAGTAAATTACGACAGTACAATGGTAGAAAGGCTTGCCCAACGACGGAAAATCGTCGTTAAGTTCATACGACCAGTACTATGGTACAAGGACCGACATGTCGTCTGAAGTTACGGTCACACGCAGCCTTTATTGGAGTACTACTGTAGGACTATTGTAGTAAACTACAAAAAAAGCTCGTGTGACCCCGTCTAAGAAGCATGATTATTATCATAAATCAATTAAGTTATTTTAGTAATTAACTGTCTATTCATCCAATTATATTACTTCCTTCGTTTTCATTATCTTTTTGTATTTGTTAGTTTTTTCAATTTTAATCTCAATATAAGATATCTTAGTATTTTATTTTTTTATTCAATGTATTTCTAAAAAAAATATAAATACTCCTTTCTTAAAGGTGGATTTCGTGATTTAAGCACTTCGGTGTTAATCAGTGTTCACTAGATATCCCTGAGAAAAGCTTATTCACAACTTTTCAGGTAGTTCGACCTTGCGGTTGTGTTAGGAGCAAAGTGCTGGTTCCCAAGGGCCCATAGGCACTCTATGCTATCATTCTGTCCGTTTTACGGACAGAAAATACAAAATTGGAATTTCTACAGGATTACGACCGAATTTGCATGTAAGATAAGGCAACATGGATACAATGTTAACGTTCAGATGATATAAAATCTCAACTTTTTCTGGTAGGTCAGGGGGACAAAGGCTGGGATCACGAACATTTGCCCTTTAATAATAGCCAGTATTCCTTTGTGTAGTAATTTCATGCTACATGTATGATTGATGTAGCTGATTGATGAACCACTAACAAAAATGGCAAATCAAAAATTTCAAATTGTTTTCAAATATCAACCTATATAGCCAGCATAGCCAAATAAAAAAGTTTGTTCTCACATACATTTTGCAAAAAGTCTTACCATGTTTTACTGAGAACAGAACACATATGGAATTCGGTGTGTGCAGTGTGTGTGTGTGTGCACGCATTGCAGAATGCATGCATTGATGTATTTCTTTTGTCACTTTTTTTCATTTTTTATGGACAGCTAACCAGGTAAACTGACTTGCACGATGAGTAAAAATGTCCCCGGACGGAACCCATTTTTAGTCCCCATTCAAAACTAGTACGGCTAGGGACAATAAGAGCTGAAAATTGAATTCATCACATATTGGGTTATGCAGCAAAGTGACTTCACTTATGTTGTGAGACAAACTTTTCTGGGAGGGGAGCCGTACAGATATGAAATCTTGTCTCTAGCATATTCATTCAAAAAGTTTGGCCTTTTAACCTGCTTCCGTTATGCTTTGCTATATTTTTTTCCTGTATCTGAATATAATCCATACCGACAGTGCCAGTGGTACAAGGTGGATCGGATGTCTGAAATTGACTTCGTTTATTTTCTAAGAATTTGTAATTGAAAAACTACCTTTCTGGAAAGTATTTTTCATGTAAATTTGTTGACTAAATCAAACTGTAAAACCAAAAAAAACATACTTAACAGTATCATATTATATCCTTACAATACAAAAGTTGCTTCTCAGAAGGAAATGGAACGTGCAACTTTGTTAATTTAACATGATGCATAAAAAAGGTCCCCTGCCAAATGTCACGATTACTAGAAGTGCCACTTAAAACTACACCAGACCCCCCCTTTAAATTCAGCTCCGGGACAGATCGGGTTTAAATTTTATCATGCAAATTCCCGGGTTAACCTGGATAGACCATAGGATAGACATACGGATTGACACAAGTATTGCAAAATATGGACGGAAGCCCCCTTCTAGTAGTCCTCATTTGAACAATTAGTTCAGCAGGGGAAAAAAGGCAAAGACGATGCACTTTTTAGTTGCCAAAAAAGGCGGGTAAATATGGGAAGTGTTTTTAAATTGTTATGTTTTAGTCCACTCTTTGATGACATAAAAATAGAAATGAAAAAAAAATGCGTAAAATCCCCTAAGAAATGAACTATACCAAAAGGAAACTTCACACAAAAGACAGTTCTATAAAAAAAATTATCCATGTTATACAAAAAGACAAAAATTGTGCATATGACCTTGCACTGTACTTTCACCTTCAAACTATTTGACTAAGAATGAATCGTTTTATTCTTTATTTGTGGCTTTTAAAACAAAGCGGTGACAAAATGTGCCACAAATCCCAACTACTACATGTAGGGGTCAATGAACCAGAATATGCAGAAATAGGTTTGCTTTGTGGCGTATATCACATTGTTACATATTGCGTCTAGACAATTAAAATTCCTGTGTTCATCCTAAATCCCACATTATGAATGGTTGCCATTACTTCAATATAATTATCTTGAATATTATAATAGCACACGTAGTATTAATCTTTGTGTATTCACAATTAGTCATATAAGCCTTACAAATAATGACTATTGTGCAAACACTTCCTCAATGGATTAGCATTTTTCAGTTCACAAGTGTGGCTAGACACTTAATACTCGTTCTATTGTGTTACCATAAAGAATTTGTCCACAACCTGTGGAACAGACCACATGTTTGGGGACTGCAACTGTGCTGTTTATGTGTGTTCTTTTAGAATAAGGGTTTAAGTTTTTTTAAATGACCGTACATTATGTGAGCTCATATATGCAGGAGCACTGGATGGAGGCTCTTCCCCCTAAGGCCCTATTTCATACAGCATTTCTGATTGACTATTGCACATACATTCAAGCTGCTTCAACAACCAACTGAAATGCAGCTTCTAAAATATTTAAGTCGCTAGTCCTATTCAGCCCTCCATCATTCTTACCATATGTCGCTGATGCTCAGCAATATGTGAGTTCCATTTTGCCCAATTCGGGCAGGTAGTACTCATATGTTTACTGTAGCGGCCCTTCAATTTCTACGGAAACAAAATGAATTTTTTATTTATGGCCTTACACTAACAATACCCTAACCATAAGGCCCAAAAAATATGACCTGTAGAGGCCCCTAAACTTGAAGGAAGTGGTACATAAAAGACTCATTCTTGCAATATTTATTACATATTTACATTTATTTCTGCTAAAGTAAATAATCAAGTAACCTAATGTTATTAACAAATTTATGCAAATTTAAGAACAAGATTCTATAGGACCATTCACTTACTCTCTAATGTAGGTGCATGCAAGCATAATTGCCATCGATTTTCAAAAGGTGCCTACATGCCAGGTTAGGGCCAAATTCAAGGTGAAAATAAATTTCACATCTTTCAAAGAATTTATTTTTGGTCAAATTTACCTCAATATTGCCAACATGAACAAATCGCTGAGGCCTAGAACAACATTGTTCAACAAATGTCTATCACATTCATGTTACTTATAGTTTGTTCAAGATCAAAATTCTAACTCTTTTTCAGTGAGCCCTGTAGTTACCTACAGCTTTATGTTGTTTCAGATACAACTTTATCCATGTGAGATCAGGTACAAGTAGTCTTACAAGCATAGTAAAGGCAGTAATAATACTGGGAAAATGAATAAGGATACACCTATTGCCATAAAAGATATAAGCTAGATTTCATCACACGACACTACATAACTCAAAATACTTGTTTGGAAATTTAAGAGAGTAGGGGCCCTATACAGTGCATTGAACTTGCCTCTCTCCCTTCTGAACCATCCTGCACTTAAAATAGGTCAATTTAAATACAAGGTTGTTTAAAGTGCTCTACATATCGCTCATTGAGAATTTACCATTGGAACTCATTAGCTTAAAACAGTATGGTTGACGCGTGACGTCAGTCTAAACCTGCCTTGTTCAATGCGTTCTTGCCATGACTTTGCTATTATTCAAAAGTAAGGGAGTGGATATTTCTTTGCTACAATGCAATATGGGCAAAGCATCACAGGGGGTTTTTCAGGGTGTGAATGCATCATTTTCCCAGTGTGGATAATTTTTGCCTGTGTGCTCCATCTCCTCTCTCCCGTTTTCTCTTTCCCTCCTTTCCTTTCTCCTTCCTTCTCCCCCCTTTTCCCTCCCTTCCCTCCCTCCCTCCCTTCATTCTATCCCTCCTTCCTTTCCCCCTCTTTCCTCTCTCTCCTTCCTCCATCCCTCCCTCCCTTTTTTCCTCTTTCCTTCCTCTTTCTTTCCTTCTTTCCTCCCTCCTCCCCTCCTTTCCTCACTTTTCCCCTCTCACTTCCTCTTCAATTCACTCATTCCCGATCTCTATTCCCAATACCTCATACCCTCCTTTTTTCTCCTCCACATGTTCTTTTCCCTCGTTTTCCATCTTTCTGTTTTCCCTTTTCCTGAGGAGACCGAATATTCTCAGGAACTTGACCTTCCCTTCCAAAAAGTGATGAGACTTTTCTGCACCCTCTCTGAGTGGATTATATTCTTCCCTCTAAAATGCCAGGATGACCTAACCCTGCACACACATGTTAGTCCGATCAAAGCCCACACAGTCCCATCGGGCAATCCTATAATCAAAATTGGATAAGTCTGGTTTAAGCCCTGCGTCTAAAAAGAGCATGGCATGCACTATCCAAACTAAAACTAACAACTTACAAGTAATAAATTTAATGTAAAAAAAGCAATCCATTCGATGATTCGAAAAATATTTCTTTCTTTGTGTGTTATTGAAAGAAATTTTGTAAATCAGGAAAGTGATAGCTGATGTTACGGATGATTACCAATGCTGCAATGGCTTGGTTAGGATAGAGAATATACAATACATGTACTGTAAAAGTTATCTTATCCATTACTGACTACATTAAAGCACCAAAAAAGTTAAACATTACAAAGTGAATTATGTTTAATAAGGGTGGAAGTTTACGAAACCAAGACCAATACAAAATGCTTGACGCAACCAAGCTAGCTTTACCTGCCCAATGCAAATTATAGTGACAACAGATTTTCCCCGAGGATAAAAATTTCCCTAATTTTGCACTTGTTTGGGTTTAGAATGTTTCAGAGATTATAGGACAAAAAAATTGAAAAGAATACCAATCTAAGTTTGAACTTTGCTTGCCCTCCTAACCATCCTATAGTGAAGCATGCTTCGAAATTTTCTATTCTACCCCGAGGAACGTGACATGCAAGTCTCTTAATTGTGCATACAGAAACACCGTCAACCATACAGAATTTTGGATTAGTATGTGCAGCAGTGCAAGCGCACGAATCAACATTTCAGGCATTATCTATATTATCACAGCTAAACCCCTTTGAGCAAGTTTTTTAGCTTAAGCATCAAGAAAACTTGAAGGCCATGGTGCGAATAAATAAGGTATTATTGCTTTAATCAAGAATTGTCTGTTCCGAGCTTCTTTGCACCAAATAAATACAGATGGCAGTGAGGAACATATGGAAGCTCTTAGATGAAAAGTATTACAGGCGAAAAATAGCTAAAAATATTAGGTGTAAAATGCATGCATGCTTCTTCCAGTGGTGTGGGGATGTTCACAGATGCTCTGTGACAGGTATTACATTATTTACCATTTGTTTGCTCTTAAACAGAAACATGGCACATTCCGAGCTCACCCCTACCTTGACCGTGATCACTTAATTGGTCACCAGTTATCTTGAGTCTGAAGGGATAATTAGTGCCGTGGGGTAATTGAACTGTTGAAATTGTAATATCATGTTCACCAATGTTGTTTTGATTTTCTAGGGTTACGCTCAGGTCTAAATACAAGGTGAAAGTTTAAAGTGTCCAGTTACCATATTATATTAACCAAGTTGAACTATTTTCCAGTTTGGCATATTGCACTACTTCAAAGCAGTTGAAATTGTATGAACCATTTCATATTCTCAGCCTTTTGGACTTATTATGCAACAATAGCTTCAGTTTCATTGCTAACTTTCTTAGTCAGGTGAACTCATTCTATGTGAGCCTAAAATAAACCAATGTGCAAGACTGGCTATGTATCTCTAGCTAGTCACCCATATCACAACTAACTTAAGTTCAGTTCAGAGCGGAGATCCGGTGTAAGTATGGTGGATCTACCTTTTTTCATTTACTTCCTCATTCCTTTCTGCACCTAGCCTAACATTGTGTCACTACATGTATTTGGTTGAGAATGGCCCATTGTATGGGCTGATTCCTATAGAATTTCAAGAATCGATGCCCCTCATTTGCTTGTGAAGTCTAATGACTTAAAACATGAGGGACCACTGTGTGGGTGTATTATGGTTCTACTATCTACGCGTAAATTGTAAGCACTGAATTCTGTCCGTAATTATGAATTTCACTGTGTTCGCTGATACAGTTCATTCCAAGAATGCTTGTAACTTTATGGCAAGCTCTTTTTAAATTTTGGATGACTGCATGTATGTGTTAGGCTTACACTAAAATGTGTATAGCCTGTGTGTGTGTGTGCGTCAATGGCGTATATAACCAGCTTTTTTCAGGGGGGCTAAGTGGGCACATATTTTCAGGGGGCAATCATATCAAAATTTGTTAGTACAGTAGTAGGCCTATGTTGTTTTCACTGTAAATTGGCGTGTGTGTAGAAAATCACTAATTCCATGGGGGGGGGGGCAAGATGGGGAATAAGATTCCCCACAAAGGGGACAGTATATATCACTTGAAATATTAGGGTAATTTTTTTCAAGTCCCTCTTTTTTGCATGTGCCCCCAACAAGTGTTTGTGAACAGGCCCTAACTTTGCAATATAGAAACACAGGAAAGTCGGTGTGAAGATCCTACATGGTATCTTAATTTACTAGCAGTTCTACAGTATTGCGGAAGGTAATGGTGAACCAGGTGGAGAAGTAACATTTCCTCCTGGCAGTGTGCACTGCATTTTAACTGCTCACACACAAAAAAGTTAACTTCAATCATATTAGGTCTTTAGATTGAAAATGGTCAGACAACTTGACTCAAAGCCATAAACTTTTCCTTTTGAGAAATATGCAAGAATCTATCTTTTTAAGGCAATGTTTTCAATTTTTTTCAATGCTGATGAGTTCTACGTGGTGATTTTGATCACAATGGAACTTAGAATGGATCTTTAGTCTAAAATTCCTTAAAATTATTTATGGCATAAACTTGCGGGGCCTGAAGTCTGAAGCATTGTCGAACTTGATTTTGATTTTTTTTGTAAAAGGAGATTGCCATTTTTTGTCAGATTGGAGACCCAAGTCTCTGCTTCCCAAGGCTAACAGCAGGGGGTAGGACATGCCAACCTAACAGCGTTCAGCAAATTCAAAACGGCATCAACTTCCGGGTGCTAGTCTGTTTCAAAGACTTAACGGTAGGAGGGCGCTCTTACGCATATCGAACTGTTACACACAGACTTGACTAAATACTAGGCCTGGTCACGAATATTTAAATCTAAATGACCGTTATTGGAAATTACACTATTTAGCAGCGGGGTTAATCCACTAACCCCGACGGATTTTGAAGCCAATAATTTTTTCTTAATTTATCATGATATTACTAAGATCTTTTGAACAAAGGTTTAAGAGATGATTTTTTAATGTCACTGGGACCGAGACTGCTATAGGAAATGCACGTAGCAGTTCCCCAAATTACCGTTTGGAAATCCCCAATGCCCAAATCGGGCAGATCGTGTCCTACCCCCCCTGGCTAACAGTGATTCACAGGGGTGCTAAGGGAGTGTCCATTACTTACGGTAGGGGGAATGGAGGAATTCAACTTTTTCAGCACAAAATGTCACATTTACTTCCTTCCTTTCAAGACTTTAGCATCCTCCCTATTTTATGAAATTTCCACACTTAAAAAGTATGTCCCCCTCCCTCCTTGATAAACATTTTCACATTCCTCTATCCCTCAATTTTTTTATTCAAATTCCTCCTCAAATCTTCCATTCTCCCGCCCCAGCATAATTAATGACTCATCCCTAAATCATTTCTCTTTTCATTGCATGTCATGGAGG
Organism: Ophioderma brevispina; assembly: GCA_023653785.1. Lineage (NCBI taxonomy): Eukaryota > Metazoa > Echinodermata > Ophiuroidea > Amphilepidida > Ophiodermatidae > Ophioderma > Ophioderma brevispina. The sequence continues at coordinate 20,481 of JAMKCH010022205.1, forward strand.
GCTTCCATCAGGGGTGGCGCCAGGGGGTGGCAGGGGGAGGCTGCCCTGAAAGTTTCAAAATTCAGGAAAAATTGCATAAAAATTAGGGTTTTTAAATCTATATGAGTTAATCTTGTAATGTTTCACCCCTCCTATTTTTTTACCCTGGTGCCGCCCCTGGCTTCAATATATTTACAATGTAAAACACTCAATGATTTTTACCAAACCTTCAACTTGCATAAATGTAAACAAATCCTGTTGGAAGTACATGTCAGTCAACCCTTAAGTCTGTAACACACTATATCTTCTGGTAAAACCCTACAAAGAACCTTAGGTGGGTGACAGTCTTTCATGTGCACAAAACAGCATGCTGCAGTAATCATACTGGATACCTTTAATAAGAGTTCACCAAGAGATCAGCCATATGCTGCAATAGTTATGTGACGTTCCCGATTCACATAAATCAAATCCGGATAATGTGCTTGAATTGTATACTTTGACAACACTGACATTATGAACAAGAGTGTTGCAAATATCTCTGATATCCCATGCAAAATTTCCATCATCCTAAATTTTGAGTTATAATTTTTGTGTGTCACAACTTAGAATTGGATTTTCCAAGGGCCTTATTGGGTATAACTTAAGGTGTTTTCTTCAAGGCTTTTTTAAAGTCATTTTTAATACTAACAGCGCAAAATGTAAGGATATAATATTATTTTCTCAAGGTGTGAACACTCATTTGGCTTTTAAAAATTGTTACATTAACATGGCCAGACCAATCAAATTTCTGACTTTTTCTTCATGTACAAATTAAAACCTACCATACTTTTGAATTTACTGGGAAAATAATTTGTCTCTCCTCCCAATTTTTGGAAATATATTCATGCTTTAAATGTAAAGTTATGCATAAAATTATAAAATTTCTGTTCAATTCTGAACATGTACTTATAGTCCTCCTAGTAAATGAATGTTATATTAAAAGCAACCCACCAACCCTATTTTTTTAGCCTCTTACAAACAATATATTTTAGGCCTTAAGTTGCTCAAATTAGAGGAAAAGGTTTTGTTAAAATACACTCAAAAAATTATTGCCCAATTGGAGGCTCTTTAGACAAAATGTAGAAGAAAAATTCCAATTACCAATCCTCTGAAGCAGAGGGTGTTTTGAATAAATCTCATAATGCATTGCAATGTGCCTATTACTTAGATAATGCAAGATAATGTTTGTTGTTTTGCCTATCTAATATCGTGTCATATTGGAAGGGCACTCCAATATTTTGAGTAGTAAAAACATTGGACTGTCCATCCAATATGACATGATATTAGATAGGCAAAACAACAAATCCTATCTTTTATTCTCATTCTTATTTAGTTTTGGTTGTTTTAATCAGCAAAAACATTTTTATATCAATAATATTACTAGTTAAAAGGGCAAAAATATTCCCCCCCCCCCCCGCTGTCAAACCTGAACCAACCCGTACTAGCTGCGTGCACTGCGTAACCTATAGACAACAACCAATGATATTGCATGTTTGCTTACTAAACCCTGATGCCCACTGAATAAGAATGTACTGTACTAAATGCATGTCAGTACTTATATAACAAACAAGTTTTCAAGAACTATAATAACCACAAGACATTTCACGATCATACTAAAATTTCCCTAATTCTATAGCACTTTGTGGGCTAAAATGAGTGAAAAGGTCATGGTTTTTATGTGTTAATAGGATTTTTGTGGGATCACATGACCTCATTGAAGTAAAATTTCCCAAAACTGGTGCATTATGGGATGCACTCAATACACCCTCTGTTGAAGGTAATACTCATTACATTACATCCACTAATATTTTGAAGGGACCAAACACTGACATCAACATTTTCCCACCTAAATAATGTCAACCAAGTCAACCCTCAAATTAAAAACTGCCAACGACCCATCACAAATTTTCAACAGTTCAATCCTGCAAGCACACAAAACAATTTTAGTATTCCTATTAGCTAAGTGATATTCCTCACTGCCTAGTCCCAGTGTGAGAACTGTCTAAAATATGAATTGCACCTTTAATGCAATTGAGCTGGCAATAATTTTCGAGGTTATTATTTTTGTGCTTTCTACCCACACTCGCAAAACCCCACCTTCAGCGCACCCAGTAACTCCAGATCACCACTCCGATCCACAAGTAGTCTCCAAACCCGTGAAAAATTACCACAGTGAAAATTCCTTGCCCTGCGGGGCATTGGCATTCTGTCCAGTCCCAAAAATGTCCGACCCAGATATTTCAAGAATACAACTCCCAGCCTGCAAGCAGTAGCAGGAACAACCCAGTCCAACAGCAGACTCCCAGACAATTATCTATAGCTAGAAGAAAGCGCAAACTTGTGTATGTGTACATACGCTTGTTTGTGTGTTCGTGTGCGGCTACCAAGTGATTTTCTCATCAGATCCCTACTGTATTCCAGGTGTATGGTGTGAGAGCTATTAAACATTTCATCATGATTTGCCCATGTAACAATTCAACCATATTGACACTAGATTATCATGTGTCTCCATTTGTATCGACAATGAACTTTCTATTGGGACCATGCATACACATTGTGTACCGGTTTCTCTCTCTCCCTTTTGACAATAAATGAAAGGAAATAAAAGCAGAGGTCAGGAAAGGTCATACTGGAATTGAGGAGCCATTCAATTGGTATTGCAAATAGCTGATGTTTCTAGGTTGCTGAGGATAAAATTAAAATGGATACAAATTTTATAGACATCTTGTGAACTGGGTCCCAGTGTGTCTAACCTTTATCACTGTTAAAATACAACCGATAAGGCCAATTTTTAAATGGCAACAAAATTCTGTTTAAATCAACCTTGACCCCAATTTCAACATATTCAACAAAATACCTCACCCAATTCTATGTCTTTTGATGTCAAATTAATGCCCTGTCAGAGTGTCTAAAGTAATTCTAGTAAGACGGCAGGTCGTACGCAGGATTTATTTTGGGGGGTGCAGGACTTCGAAAAAGTGGACCTTTTTTGGTGAAAGTGGACCTAACCACCCTAAAATGGTCCTTTTTGGACTTTTTGAACAATTCATCACCAAAAAGTGGACTTTCTTGTATAAATTTCTTTAAATTTTGGACCTTTTTATCAAAAAAATTAGCAAGTGGACCTTTTGGGTGTAAATGCACCCCCCCCAAGTGTATGGGCCTGGGTAAGACTCATGATTGGGTACCCCCAAGACAAAACAAGCTAATTTGTAAGTTTCACGATGCAAAATTTATGAGAAATATTTCTTGTAAAATGACCCTGAATGATCTCTAGATGACCTTTGACCTCATACCTGTTAAAAACACACATGCCACTGCACCTAAAGGTGAGTGTGTGCAGAATTACTGAAATCTATGGAAGGACCTGTAAATTTACAATTTAACATGTTATACACACACACACACACAATTTAACATTTTTACACCCACACACCAAAACTCATTTCATAGTCCCCTTATGAACTCATTCAGCAAGAAAAAAAATACCCCACCCAACCAACCCAGCTAACTCATTCAAGACCGACTTTATTAACACCATACAACAGGTTATTTTTCACAGCCTAATGTTCTAGATCCTTCAGACATCTCTACGATTAGATTCCTAATTATTATACATGAGCAAGCAAGGTTAATAATACCAGGTGTGAACAAAGATTTGAGAAAACGGATAATTGATGAAGTCAACTATGTGAAGACACAAAGCTCCTGGAGGAGAGTGTATGTTCCCACATAATGCTGTATTCAGGGTTGTTCACCATTGTTGTACAATCTACATTGTGCAATTTTTCTGCGAGTGGTCAATTTTACACCCGAGTTACAAAAAATGCGAGACCTGGGCAGGTCTCGAGAATTGCAATATAGGATATCAAATTCAACCTATATCTATGTCAATCTCAAGTAGGGTATCAAATTTTACTTTTCAGTCTCAGATTAGATATAAATTAGCAGGAATTTATTAGAATAAATGATTTTAATGTTATATCATGCCCAAAACAGAACAAACGGTCCATAAAATAGCTCAAAGTTGAGTGTAGAATCCCAGGTTAAAATCCCAAGTAATATTGGGCCCCCTGGCCCTGGGGCTTGGATATCAGCCTATTTGAATAGGTTTGTCTTGGATGGGGTAGCCATTTGAACAGATTCGGTCTCAGATAGGATACGATTTAATTTTGGTTTCTATCCTCATATAGGGTCCCCGACCAGGCTGCACCCTTGTAACCCCCCCCCCCCAAGCTATTAACAGGTGTGTAAACTTTTGCCAAATATAATTTTTCACCATGTGTTATGACTTTCGTGGACTGTAAGTCAGAAAATACCTTTCAACACAAATAACTGAGCCTTAGTGCACAAGTGATCATGAATTTTATATAACAACCTTTAATGATTTGTAATTGTTTCAAAGCATTTGGTATGTCCAAACAACATTCCATATATAGTAAAATCACAGCACAATGTTATTGTTTGATACAATGTCCAAAAGAGGCGTGCAGTTCCAACGATGATATGCCTCACGCAAAACTCCAAAATGACAGACCGTCATAAGTTCATATAAACTCCCTCAGTAATATATTCCATGGGATCTTCTCAGTCCTGAAAGGTACCTTTTATTCCAGCATTTCAAGACGACAAGGTTACATTCATCCCTCTCCCTCGCGACACTAATAAGTCCACGTATATCAGTCCGAAGATATCACCACGATTTCTATCTGTCCACAATTTTGGAATCTCTAATTTTGATTCCAGCCACTTGCGGCTTCAAAGACGCAGTAAGAATATTACAATACAGCACTCTGCTACATGGATTGAAAATATAATAACTCCTGGCACGTGGGAGCATAATCTTCCATTATTGTAGATAAAAACTAGTTATTTCTATAACCATACTGTATAAGCTGATTACAACTTCGACCGATCTTTCTGGCCATTCTCCTTCTATAACACATATTTCATAAAGTTGTTCCCAAGTCTTAAAATCGACATTACCCAGCATCATGCATAAACATAACTTGCACTAGCTGACCAAGTGGGAATTCACATAAATTAATCATCTGATTACATCACTTTCCATATATAACTTTATAGGTGAATACCTACCTCACTGTTTTGCATCTTAAAGCATAAACAAGTTTGACTCAGTTTCTAAGTTTACATCTTGGGAATTCCCCACTTCCCCTATTTTGCATTAACGGTGCACCTAGCAAAAACAAACTAGGTTTCCCTTCTCTCTCTTTAGATTAAACAAAGTACTTTTCTCCCGTGAGAAATCTTTTTCTCAAATAATTGAGAAATAATATTTTTAAAAGTTTAATCAGAAAAATGGAGGCTATATAACACATGTCCGCTTGTATTGGTTAAAATAGAATGAAATTACCCATTGTGTGCAATTCCCCTTTTTTATACAATTAAAATTTGGCCAGTAAGATGTCTCAAAGTCTTTATTTGACCGGTTGCCTCGGCCTCACATTTTTTTACATTTGGGATAACCTCTAATTTCATGTTTAAAAGGTCTTAAAGGCTAGACAATCTTCTTAAAAGGAAATTGATCAGAGACAAATGTATCCTCAATATTTTGAAAAGAAAAATTGAAACTCCCTTGACCAAATTGGTTGCCATTACATAAAGTGCCACCGGGAAATTTTTACTAGCCCAAAATTTTGAAGGTGCACTTGGTGATTCTAGGCCGTCATGTTGCTTATGGTTCCTACATATGTCCCAAAATGTTACTTCCAAAGTTCAATTGATTCTGATGGTGCATTTTGATGTTTATCAACAAATGTCCTGCTAGCAACGATGCCCCCAAGGCTATTGTACGTAATTTCTGTTCTGTCCACTTAAGGACAGAAATACAAAATATGAATTTCTTCTATAGAGTAATGGAATTTGCACGTATGATTAGGCACACTATACTTAGGCAAACGGTTCAAGTGATATAAAAATTTTTTAGTAAGTCAGGGAGATGAGCCCCTGTGGACCACAAAATGCCCCTCAATCAGGGGGGTAGGACATGCCATCCTAACAGCAACAGACTGAATATTCAAATCGGCATCAACACTCCGGCACAACTCAGTATGATGTCCTTTGAAAGACTTAACGGTAGGAGCGCGCTATACACATATCGTACGTTAGATTTGACCTAGTCTAGGCCTGGTCCAAATAGTTAAATCTAAATGACCGTTATTGGAATTACACTATTTGCCGCGGGGTTAACCCTAACGCCCTAGGGGTAAGTATCTTTACCAGTATTAAACCCTAAAATCTGCAAAATTTCCGATTTGGTTTTGAGTACTATACCCCAAAATTCACCAATATATCAAACTCGGTAAATATACCAAGCACTAAACACCAAAAATCCTCAAACCCTGACGGATTTTGAAGTCAATAATTTATTCCTTAATTAGCATGATATAATACTAAAATGTATTGAACCAGGGTTTAAGAGGAGATTTTGTAATGAAACTGAGACAGAGACTGCCATAGTAAATGCACGTAGCAGTTCCACAAATTACCGTTTGGAAATCCCCAATGCCCAAATCGAGCAGGTTGTGTCCTACAAAAAAAAAAAAAAAAAAAAAATACAACCCCCCCCCCCCCCCCTCCCCGCCTCAATTGGCCAATTCACCAACAAAAACAACACCTCATACATTTGTCTATCTGCCGGCCCAAAACTGATCAGCCCCTCAGGAAATTTCCCAAGCAAGCCAATGGCCAGTCAAACTTCCGTACACATTTAACATCTCCAGTACCACAACTTACTTTTCTTTTTCTTCTTGTCTTTCTTGTGTTTCTTTTTCTCTTTTTCAAATTTCTTTTCTTCAACAGTCCACCTTCTGACCTGCTCCTCGCGCATCTTACAGAAGAGGATGTCTTTCTGATCGTCCGACAGCTCTGCCAGGAGCTCCGGGTCTATGTACATATCCCTTAGTATCTGTTGCAACATGGTGGTGGGTTACACGCTAGTACTGTGTCTATGAGAATATATCTGCAAAGAAACAAACAAACAAACAGAATGATTGTAAATATACAGTTCTGATGACTTCTGCTTTTAAAGCAATGAGTCAACTTAGGCCTAAAAAATATGTTTGTTTGCCGAAAAATATTAGAGTCGGTAGGTCAGATTTTTTAAAAGAAGAACTTCACAATGTTTTACTCTAATATATAAAGCTCTTTTCAATTATACGGAAAAAATTTTGACTTTACTTGTTGTAGTTGTTTTGTCTTCTTTTGATGTTTTTCTTCTTCGTGTTGGTAAAAAAGTTTTTTAATTGTAATGAAAATTATAGGTAGGTCGGCAGATTTTTTAGCCAATTCGCATAAAATTTTTGAGTCGGCAAGCCTGTCGGCAAGTTTTTCTAG
>JAMKCH010022206.1:0-47533 GCA_023653785.1 Ophioderma brevispina
GTTCCCAAGTTCCGCACTTTTTCCAGACCTGGCCTTTAAATTATTCAAGTTCAAATATTTGGCCTAAGACAGACCAGAAAAAAGGTTAAAGGCAACTCCTGCGTGGTTGCATTATTTTTTAGCATAACCAAACAAACAAAACAACCTCATAGTCACTGGCAAAGTTCATGAATCATGATCGACAGTGGCGTAACCAGCTTTTTTTCAAGAGGGAAAAGGGGGAGGGGGTGGACATGATTTCCGGGGGAAAGCATTATATTAAAATTTGTTAGTATAGTATAGGCCTATGTTGTTTTCACTGTAAATTGGCTCATGTGCAGAAATTCACTAACTTTTCAAAAAAAAAAAAAAAAAAAAAAAAAAAAAAAAAGATTCACCACAAAGGAGACAGCTGTCCCCTGCTCCCCCTCTCGTTATACCACTGATGATCGATTGGTTGTTATCATACACAGTAGTTGTAATAAGCAGTGTGTAAGAGTTTTATTCAAGATTTAAAACTTGATTCAAGTATCATCACTGAACAATGCCTTTCTGCCAGATCGGTTTGCATAGCATATGACCGTGTATTATATGAGACTACAGGTACAAAGATTACTGATTTGAATCCTTGTGAAACCTTTCTTTGATTTAATCTTAATATTTTTAGAATTAAATATAAACTTACCATAAAAAACACATCAGTATGGGACATACCAGGGTTGGTTATGCTAAAAAATATCACTGCCTGGCCACAAAAAAAAAGTGTCTGAGAAAAATGGAAAAACATGGAGGAAAATGTGCTGTTGTTTGTTTTGCTTTGTAAAAATACAAACTACAAAGGATCTTCCCCCTTTTTAATTAAATGTTTTTGGCTCACCTTTTTTTTTTTGAGGCCTGATTGAGGCCAATTTTTTTTTTCTGTGACAACTAAGAACTTTATACCCCTGAAATTAAAAAAAAAAGATACGCACAATTTTTTTTTGGGGGGGGGTAGTGTCTCTGGCATAGTAATTTTGCCTAATGTTCAGAATTGTTCAGATATGCCATTTTTATGAATGATTTTTTTAATAGGTAGCAAGAATTTCTCCCCTTGATATCCAAAATTAGCCAAAAATTATTTGTACAGTAAATATTCATAAATAGTATGCCAATCTAATAGTGTATAAAAATAATATGCCGTAAACAGAGAGATGTGAAGAGAAGTGAATGGACTGAACATGCAACTATAACATAAGCTCTTAAAATGTATTTGCATTAAATGGCAGTAAATATAGTGGGAAGGGGTTTCATTTCTAGACACAAGTGTTTTCAATAAACACAAAGCTCACCCCTCCTTTAAAGACACTATCAGTGATTTATCGGAAAGAGTCAAAATATTTGAAATTTGCAGGAATAGCGTAATAAGTAAAGGATAAGTCTGTAGAATTCTCATAAGTTACTTTTTCCAACTGTAGATTTGACAGAAAAGGAAGAAAAATGGCAGTGTTCCAAATATGTCTCTCTGTTCAATTACGTGTTGTAGTATGAGTCTGTATGGACAGTAATGACTAAAATTTCAAATTTGGTCCTTATTAGGCTGCTTCTGGTCTTATCATTTGCAGGGATACTCGTACTTGTTACATACATGCAAAAATCTGATTTTTGATGATTTTTTTTGATCAGTGCAAATCACTGATTGTGCAAGGAGATTTCTAGAAAGAAGCGCTCCAAATTTTTCTTGAACCTAAGTTTTTACTTATTTGGAATGCTTACCAATGTATTAGATCACACCTGAAGTGCATAAGCCGAATACGCCGTCTTTATGTAATAAGATGATGATTCAGTAGTGCACGACAGAAAGTCAAAGCATGGTTTTCTATGGGGAACGATTACGATAGCAGGCAAGTTCAAACAAGGTTTGCGGTTTTCTTTTGCACTTATTTGTCCAATAAACCTTCCAAACGTTCTTGGTAGGTGGTCTACAACCGATCCAGTGAAATTTGAGAGAAATTCATATCCTAAAAAAATCTCCTCCTGTCACTTTAATGTAAGAACAAAATCTAAATGACCCCAACTGCAAAATGTCACTGCCCGGGTGTCACTGTTGCCTACATTAGGCCTATGAAAGTCAATGTTATGTTTCCCGTAACCCGCCCGTGTTATGATTTTCTGCCCGCGTTTGAGATGCTGAAATCCCTAAAAAGTTCATTATTTTGTATTTTAAAGAAAATATCAAGGTTTCTTGTGATCACATCTGGTGATGTGATTTTAATAGATTTTAAACCAAAGAATAGTTGCAAAATATTTTTTTAAATGTAGGGTGGTGTTTTGACACAACACGTAGGTATTGGAGCACGCTGAAGGTTGGAGAAATGGCTGTTACTGCAAAATTACAAATAACGAATAATGAAAAATTAATAGTTGCCCCATTATGATTTACAAAAAATGTTACGGGAAACATAGCATTGACTTTCATTGGCCTTATGGTAGAAGCAAAAATGATTTTGCTTTCTCTGCCTCTGTGCAGCTAGTCATAACCATGAACCAGGTTTTTGGAAAATTTATGCCAGACCGTACACAGAATTTATTCAGGGGATGCAGACTTTTACTTTTTTTGTATAAATGGACCTAACCCTCTTAAAAATTAACTTTTAGACTTTTGAACATCTCATCAACAAATCTTGTCAATTGGTCTCTAAATTTTGGACCCTTTTTTTTTTAAAAAAAAAAAATCAAAACGGGACGACTTACCCTCTTTTGTGGAATTTTATTTTGGGGGAGAGGTGGATGTGGCTTAGTTTAGCAATTAAAAAGGGATTAGCAGTGATTTGCTATCCAAAACCTCGAACCAAATCATCAAAATTCATATTTTTCTATTGTTGTTACTGACATATGCGAACATAAACCTGCAAGTGGTTGGCCTTGAAACTGTTATTACTTTCTATACCGTGCGTATCAAAATTCCGACTTTAGACTAAAAAAGCCTTTCCCGGAGGCTTTCCCGGTAATATCACACCGATTTTCAGCGTGATATTGTTGAACATGAACAATACAGTTTGACCTCAAACACAAACATTTGTTTTTATTTATTCTGTACTGGTGTAAACCACAATCAGCTGTTTAGGATATTTTGAGATGTCGTCGCCGTATATGTTTATTTGCTGGAGACGGGTGTGACAAATTTTCCTCCTCCCTCAAATACTTCATTTTTTTTTTTTTTTTTTTCATTACTGGTGTTTTTTTACTACATTAAAGGCAGTTATATGGAATTGTACACATTTATAAGTTAAAAATGCATTTCCACATTTTTTTTATTCCCTCCATTAATCCCTGCTAATCCTTTAAAAAGTGCCATTTCGGGAAGTTTCAGCACCTGTTTTAAATTCTTTATCCCCAATATCCTTGGGAAAAGCTTATTCCCAAAATTTGAGCTGAGCCCGATCTTGCAGTTTTGGTGTTATGAGCAATTGCTTTTTCTTCATTCAGCCATGCGAAGCAATCGCAGTGCCCATCCGAGTTGCTCTGCCGTAGACAAGCAACAACTTCCCTGCTTTATATAGCACATCTATTCAGTTCTGGTTTCGGAAGCAAGCACCAATCGCCTGGTCAGTGTGGTGGCCGTAGGGTTTCTCGAAACATCAGACCTCGAAACAACAGCCCTCAGACCTCGAAACATCCGACCCGGAAGTAAATTCACTTCCGGGTCTGATGTTCGAGGTCTGATGTTTCTTCTTAGAATCAGCCAAAAAAAAAAAAAAAAAAACAAAAAAAGCGGGATTCTAGAAACATCAGAACCTCGAACAATCAGCTACCTCAGACCCGAAGTGATTTTTTTTTTGCCGGAGTCAACATTTAACTTCCGGGTCTGATGTTTCGAGGTCTGATGTTTCTAGACTACCCGGGGGGGATGTCTAGAAACATCAGAAGCCTCGGAACATCAGACCTCAGACCCGGAAGCGAACTTACTTCCGGGTCTGATGTTTTCTATGTCTGATGTTTCTAGACACCTGGGGGTGTCTAGAAACATCCAGACCTCGAAACAAAACAACAGACTCTCCGACCCGGAAGTGATGTTTGTTTTGGCCGAAGTCAACATTTTACTTCCGGGTCTGATGTTTCTAGTTCTGATGTTTCTAGACACCCGGGGGGGATGTCTAGAAACAGCAGACCTAGAAACATCAGACCGGAAGTAAAATGTTGACTTCGAGCAGTCAAAAATGTTTCCCCGAAGTGAAATGCTGACTTCCGGGTCTGATGTTTGAAATTCAAGTAGACCCTCACCGTTCCGTGACACGGAGGAGTTTGCCTGGTTTTCTGCCGCTATATTGAGGGGGCCGACCAGTCGCAAGAGAAAGGGACGATATGGCGGGTTCGGGAGGAGTTGTCCTCCCTTTACGGCAAACCTTTGCAACTTTCGCTTACTAGAACACATTTCCCATGCATGCAAATTTAGTATAAAACATTTGAATTACAAGTGGTATGGTAACTTCATAATTCATGGCCAACCGTTTAACAAAACGGTGTGGGTGCGGGAGGTATGTAAGTTTGGGAGTGTATTAGTTTTCAAGACATGTTTTCTATGAATTATATAAGTAGATAGCAACCGATTTAAAATTGAAGTTAATTATAAAAACTAAACTGAATTAGGTAGGCTATAAGGTTAAATTATAAAATGGGGACTTTTGGAACTACCTTTATATGAAATGCGGGCTTGTGGAACTGGAGTTGAGTAAAATGATTAGTGCTTGGTGAGCGGCTAGCAGGTATGTGCACATGGGTTGTATTTAGAACGCAGTCCATTTGGTCCAAGTCGGGGGTCCAAGTCCAGGGAAATCTCCCCTTGTCACGCCCTGGAAGAATAGCAGGATTTGTTTTCTATTCTACTTTTTTTCATTTTTTTTAACTTACAAAACTTCTCAAGCTAAGACGGGTAACTAGTCATTAGTCAACAATTCCAGGGCCAGGCTCCCATGTTTTAAGGAAGCGTGTGTCCGCCTCTTAGTACAGAAAATAAGATTTTTCCTCCAATTTTGAAGTCACTTCAGGGTCTGAGGTTTGATGTTTCAGGGTCTGATGTTTCTAGACATTCCCCCCAGGGTGTCTAGAAAAACATCAGACCTAGAAACATCAGACCCGAAAGTAACTCACTTCGGGGTCTGAGGTCTGATGTTTCTAGGTCGGATGTTTCTAGACATCCCCCCCGGGTGTCTAGAAACATCGACCTAAGAAACATTCGCCCGAAGTAAAAATGGTGACTTGGCAAAAAAAATCCTCCGGTCTGAGGTCTGTTGTTTAGAGGTCTGATGGTTCTAGGACATCCCCCCCGGGTTGTTAGAAGAAAACAGAAGACCTGAACATAAGACCCGGAAGTGAATTACTTCCGGGTCTTGATGTTCGGGTCGAGGTCTGTTGTTTCGAGGTCGATGTTTCGAGAACCCGCGTACGTAGTCATGTCACTGCAGGGCCTGGTTCGGTCTCTTTCACAAACAACTCTAACAAAAACCCACTTTCCCACAAAGCGCAGCGAACACGACGCATTGTAGAAGGAGGCTTTTTTTCGGGGATTTCCAACGATCTCACACACACCAGCGAATCACGGCAATGCATAGTCAAAAGAATTGGACCCTGATATGGACTTGCTCCCAGCCCTCGCGCGCGGATTTACATTGAAGTAGAGAGAGAGGAGGAGGAATTTGAGGGGAAATACGAAAAAAAAAAAATGAGAGAGGGTGGGGAATATATTTTTTATCAAGGGAAAAGAGGGACCTGAACTTAAAGAGAACATGAGGAGGCTTTCCAGAAAGAAGCGCCCCCAATTTTTCTCGAACCCCCGTTTTTGTTAAAATATTTGTAATGCTTACCTATGTATTACGATCACACAAGGTAAATAAGCGAATACGCCCCGTTTTATTTAATAAGATGATTAGTACTTTGGTCGTGACACAACAGAAAGTCAAAGCATGGTTGTCTATGGAGCGATTACGATAGCAGACAAGTTAAAACACAAAAAAAGGTTTGAGGTTTTCTTTGCAACTGTGTGTCCAATAACTTCCAAAACGTTCTCGGTAGGGGGGTCTACAACGATCCAGTGAAATTTGAGAGAATTTGTAATTAAAAAAATCTCCTCCTGTCACTTTTAAAATGGAGAAATTTCATAAATTAAAGGGGCATTTGTGTGATCCACAACTTCATCCCTCCGAATTACCTAAAAAAGTTGAGATTTTTATATCATTGGAACCGTTGGAATGTGTATAGTATGTGTGCCGACATCTACGTCCAATTCGATCTTACTCTGGGAAAAAAATTAATTTCTATTTTCTGCCGTAATCACACAGAAATTACAACACAGTGGCCTAATGGGGCACCGTCCATACAATATTTGCTCTAACATCAAATTGATCAGTCGATCAACTAAATGTTGTGAAATAACCTTTTCTCGGAGATATCTCATGCACCATAAACAAAACATGAGGCTAGGATCACAACATGCACCTTTAAAGGGATGTGAATTTTTTGAATGGAAGCATGTCAGACTGGTGAGCACAACATGTTGCTGAAAAAAGTTTAAAATTCCTTTAACCCTTATGCTAAACTTCTAAATGACCCCTCCCTCCATCAGGGCCGTAGCCGGGGGGGGGTGGGGGGTAGAGGACACCCACCCAAAAATGACAAGGTCCACTTTATCATTTTAAGGTCCGCTTTAAATCTTTGAAGGTCCGCTTTGTCATATGAAGGTTTGCTGCTTGTCTTAAGTTGTTTTTTGAAGTGTTTACCATTTGAAAAACCAATGCATTGTGGGGGGTCGAGACTACTGCATTACGCATAATAATATTATTATTCTGTTTTGCACTTTGTATCTCATTCCTCGCCTCATTCGCCTCAACCCCCCCTTCCGATTATATGACGCACGGTAAAAACATTATGGGTCACCGGCGAGCGCAGCGAGCCCGAAGAAAAATTTGTTGCAAAAAAGTCCATTGTGGCAATCCGCACCCCTCCTCAAATAAAATCCTGGATACGGACATGCCCTCTATTAACAGCCGCTATCGCCTGCTGATAGTTGCAAATCAAGATTAGTGATAAACCTCCTTCAGGCCTGCATTGGTAATGAAGTTCACACCACGCATGCACACACACAACACCACCACCTGTTGTTGGTTGTCATAGGTGTAAATCCCTGGGGTGGGGGATATATCTCCCCCATATTTTGATGAATATATTTATGATCCCCCAATGTTGTGCCGTTATTATGTTTTTTTTTTTACGGCAAACTAACCTCATATTTTACCATAATAGTTTAAAATAGTAACTTTCCCTGTGCTCTTTTGGCGGGCATATTTCTAATTACAGTTTTACATGTAAATAATTTTAGCTTGTAATGGAAAAAAAATTAGCGACTTAGTAAATGTATCTTTTCAGCAAACCCTGTTGCATTCATAAATTTTCATCAACCCCATCCCCCCAATGTCAAAAAATTTACGCCCCTGTTGGGTCGTCAGGGTTACACACCTTGTCAACCTTGACAGAAATTTGTGCCCATATCTCATGTATCAGGTGTTAACAAAAGTGGTCGATGGACTTGGGGTCCCGGGTAGGTCTAAAAAGAAACATTCCGTGGAAACCTGCCAACTTTTGACATGTTTGACAAAAAAAATGACTCATGAAAATTAACAGTGCAACGAAAGATTTCACATAATACACTGGCTTTGTTGGTACAGGCTTAGCAAAGCTCTCCTGAGCGATCAGTGATGGTCTGTGTTGGGACTTCGGAAAGCTGTCGAGAACAGTACGGTGAATGGGGATGGTGTCCATGTTTACAAAAGCGAAGTCAGGTTTTGCAGACGTATTCCACCTTCCAGAGTTGAAAGTGTCTGGTTGCTTGGGGTCGTGCAAAAGTTGTACACCAGATTTTGAGGCCCAGTCCTCTAGGGTAGCTCCATCAGGGTTGGTTTTCCTGTAACCCCAGGTAATGCTATGTCTGTTAAGTCGCCAGCATAAATGCGAGGTGCACCATAAGTTGGTAGAGAGTCTGCTTGAAGCCGATGGTTAGGTGGCTTGTAGACATTGGTGACATGAACACCTGCAATTTGGTAGTTGCCCATTCCAGGTGGGATCTGCAGGTGAGGTTGCCAATTTTTCCATTGGGCTGAGTTACTAGCAAAGTGGCAATCCCGGGGTGGGTACGCTCTTGGTGTGTGCAGCTAGGGTGGAGCCCGCAACTGTTCAGAATGGAACTGTTGGTAGTGTGCTTCCTCTGGATGAGAATCGCATTGATTTATTCGTATGTGTCAGTGTTAGTCGGTGATGTTTACTTTGCCCTATTGAGACCTTCCACGTTTAGTGGGACCTGAGATCCATCTGACTTGACATCTGGTATACCTGCCCTAATACGGGCACGTGTGCCAGACTGGCATCAGATATAGTGTCCTCTGATGGGGCCATGATTAAAAATACGTGAGATAAAAAAGACAACAGTGATTAAAAAGACAGTGAAATTAAAAAGACCACAATGTTAGCGTAGCGTCATTATTATCATTCGCCTGAAAATATCAGTTACCGTGGTTCACCACGAGGAAGTTGATAATCTTGAACCCCCAAAGTCTGATGTCATCGTGCCAGGCTAGTGCACATTAGACTTTTTCCTGGTTTTGCCTTGAAATTTTACACAACCCACACATCTGAATTGTTGTCAAATATAATAATGACTTGGAATGAGAGTGCATTTTATTGTCTAATATTTTTTCCATGCCACTAATTCCTTTAGAGTGATCAAACTTTGATGACAAGTGCGATCTTTTGTAACCACGTGATCTAGGAACCTCCTGAATACTTTGAGCTCAGTAACCTTGTCCTTGGAATCTACACCTGAGTGTTAGCACTGTAACTCCAGGGCCATACGCTTGAGTTTATTTTGAAGTGAGTCGGGAATTGAAAAAGTGGCCCTTTTTTGGGTAAAAGTGGACCTGACCCCCCATAATGGTCTTTTTTTCTCTTCACAAAAATACTTTCTTGTCAAAAAATCTCTACATTTTGCACCCTTTTTTTCATGCAAAATTCAGCAAAGATGACCTTTTGGGTCTCTTTTGTGGCACCCCTGTTTACTGGCCTGACTGTAAATTTTGTTGCAGTAATACACTTCTGTAGAGAACACATCTACTATCATAGTATTTTATAACTATTTCTTCATAATCAAAAACCACCACCATCTTTAATAATAAAAGGTCACAGTCCATGAACTTCCAGTTCTACTTAGCGAGGGGGGGGGGAAGGGTGGGAAATATAAGCCCCACTTAGAAACCTTGCTACTCTACCTCATTCATCTCTGCTTTTCACAACAATACCATAGAAAAAATTGGAGGAAAATCTGTGCCCTACTTTAACTATTTTTTTTACTAGAAAGTTCTGCGCTCAAATTCAGAAGAATTTTAAGGATTATAAAAAATATTAGGTTTTGCCAGAAGAAAAGGCTCAATCCTAATACGCGACTTGCCTATTTTGAGAATAAAGTCAAATTTCAAAAATCAGACTGAGAAGATGGCTTTGCAATATGCATTATCACTTTCACCACGCACGCATGCCACATCAAAACCCCAAGTTTGTTACCATGATACTTTTGGTGATTGTATGAAAGTGCCAGGATCTCATATCTAGTGGAGACATTGCAGACATAATCGATCAAGTACCTAAGATATCGAAGGCTTTAAAGTGAGAATTTTTTTGGAGATTCAAATTTCTAAAATTTCACTTGGATCGGTTTGTAGATCACCTACCAAGAACTTTCGAAGGTGTATGGACAAACCACAAACAAGTACAAAAGAAACCACAATGCCTTGTTTTTGAACTTGCCTGCCTGTTTGTAATCGTCCCTATAGAACCCATGGCTTTGATTTCTGTCTTGCACGACAGAAAAACTAAATCATCATCTTATTACATAGACAGTGTATTCTGCTTATTCCTTCAGGTGTTATCTAATACAAAAACATTATGCCAAAAACCTGGCGTTTGAAAAAAAATTGAGGGCGTTTCTCGCTGGAAATGTCCTCATGTGCCAAATCAAGGAATTCAATGACTAACTAGTAAGAAAACATTCAAAATAAGGGTTTTGTCCCTTTTAACACTGAGATGGTAAACAGATTTTCCACTTCGGTATATGTAAATGTTTTCAATTCTAAAAAAGATCTCTATTTAATTTTTTTTTAATTTTGAAAGAAAACAAATATCCGGTATTTGGCGTAGCGCAGTTGCAACATGACATACACAATGAATGAACTTTATAGGTGGGTAATCAAATCCCCATGAGTTTCTAACGCTGTCTCAAAAAACATAATGGTTTTGATACATCAGAAAAAAAACAAAATTGGGTAAATATGAAATTTCAAAATAAGTCATTCTTACTTGACATAATGTTAAAGAACAAAGACCAAGCTTTCCATTGGGGTTTGGTTTCAATCTCATTTGCTTTTGTCCAATCCAGATAATCAATTTAGTGCAATATACCCAAAATCGATTGTGTGCCACTTTAATGCAGGGGCAGGAGTTGTTTTCGTCCAGTATGCCCAAATGCTGTCTTAACGGTCACAAAAAGATTGCAAACTTGACAAAAAAACAAACACAGATTAATTAGGTAAACAAGGAAGTCTACTTTTATCGACCTAAGTTTAATGTCAACTCTAAATCAGTTCAATTAAAAAATATTTTCATAAAATAACAAACAATACAACTATTTATTGCACGTCAATGAAATGTAGCTTTGAATTTATTACAAGATTGGTATCGTTACAATCATGCCAGTTAGGACTGTAATTGCAACCAAAATAAACACTACAAATTCAAAGAACTGGTGTTTTTAAAATAGCGTTGTGCATTTACTAATTGTTGAAGTCAATTAAAAATTGAATTTGAAAGCAAAGTATCAACGTGGTGGTAGGAATTTGCGTCTGATTACTTCAAGACATAGAAACATCTCTTCCAGATTGCTGTACGCCGGGTTTTTGGGTACGCTCATGTTCTCATCTTACAAAACAACAGTATTGGAATGTGATTCAAGTGATCTTAAAGCCAGAATTACTGATCATAACTTCACCATTATGTAGCTGGTTTCGTATGTTTTAGAGTTTCTTTATGAGTTAATCCCTTTATAAGAATTTCATATCTGCTCAAGTGTGAATAAACTTATGTTTAACTAATTCGTTCACCGTTTTCTCTCAACCAGAAAGTGCACAAACTGATTTTTGTGTTCCGCAGTAAACTAGAGTTATCTCTGGATTGAAATAAGCAATTGAGAGGAAACAAAAACATCCTGGAAGCCTGGGTCCGTTTCTCTGTAATATGATAACAAAACACTTATGTTGAGATTCAATAATTGAAAAAAAATTGGTTTTTGATGTACCTTTTTTTGAGACAGGCTGTACCTGCTTCTTGGTTAAACTCGAACTTATGTTATTTGTTTAGCCAATAGCAACACTTTAAGTATAGTTGTAGTGGGCATAGATATTATAAGCGCGAAGCGCTAGATAGGTCCGTAGCCAAATCGAACGAAGAACGACGCACTTTTGTTAGCGCACTGATCCTCTCCAATACCCACTGTATTAGCTGGACGGAAACTTTTCCTCAATAGATATCATGAGCTGAGCGCGTAGTATCACTTGGCGAAATGTTTCGCATTGCGCTGTTGCACCATAATTAGCGCTGATTAAAACGCAACGTGGACTGACGCTCACGCAGTGTTACCAAGAAATTTGAGTTTTCCAGTCCATACAAACAAGGAAGACCTAAATGTTTTTTCCTTTTTATTTTGGTATTCCAGAAGCTTGGTTTTTTGGTTTTTTTTTTGGGTGGAGTTTATTTAAAGACAGTGAAAGAGTCATAAAATGAAAAGTTACAGGAGAACTTTAAAGTGAAGGATATAGGTAAGTTCAGAAGTTGGCCTACTTTTTCCAACTGAAAATTTCACAGAAAAGGAAAAACGGTGTCTTCAAAGATATGACTTTCCATTCAGTTCACGTGGTCTAATAAGTGTCTGTAATGACTAGATAACCATTGTTCCTATTAGTGGAGGGGCCTATGTAAAATTTGGTTGAGTTCATGTATTGTGTGGCAACCACTATTAATGTATTCTACTGGGTCTGACTATTCATAAAATCGATGTTGCCATTTTTTCGTTGACATTTAGTGACCTTGACACAATGTCAAAAGGTCAAAAGGGTCCTACATCATCCAAAGTAAATCGACATTGTACCAAATGTGGCAATTTTCACAAGGAATATTGTATATATTTATTTTGTTTTTTGACCTTTCGTTTTCATGTACAAAAAATATGCAATAACCTAATTATAGACAATATATCATAACATTGGCACCATTTATCTGAAGGCCCAGTCCTGTCCAAAGCAAGATTGGCCTCAAGTTCTGCACAATGTAGTCACTGTAAACCTCTACTCTGCTTAAATGTAGAATGAACCCTACACAACCCCATTCTTTCTTGCTATTTAGCCTAATACCCATGGGTAATTAAAGTAAAGCAAGTTGTTTTGTAAAAATGTACCAGAGAAAAATTATCGTGTAGTCATAAATACCAAATCTTCACGAATTGTCGTTATTACCGTGAAATACCACGATTCGCACTTCAACAAAAGTATGTAATACTTTATCTAGTCTCAGTAACATGTATGATGTTTTCATTATCCGATACCATCCAGAGACCTGGATAGTCTCGTACTAAAGTTAGCAAGTTAGTCACCCTATACCCCGGGGGGTATCTCATGGTTTGGGTTTGGGTAGGGAATGCCTCCCGGAATATAACCCATAGCACAACAACACCAATTTTGTTTTTGCCCAAAAAGGGACCAATAGCTTTACCAGAGATGCAAATTGTGTTGGGCAAAATTTATGCAAATTTATTTGCCCTTTTTTTCTTTCCCCCTCAACTGTGGACAATTTTTTACTTCAGATTGATAAAATTTGACTACTTTTGAGAACAATTTGGGTTTCCGATTGAGACAATTTGAAAAAATGACCCATTGTCAATATACCAAACTTGGCATGAAAAAAGGGGTCATTGATATACTAGAAGGCTAAAATGAGACTGATGTCTGTGGCAAGTCCCCGTATGGTCATTTGTTTTTGAGAAATCCCCCCATGACCTTGTTGGTAAACCACATTATGTTCCAACAGTTTGTAAAAAAGTGCAAGACAAAATTGTGATTCTCTTCATTTGTAATGATGGCGGTATCCTTTTCAATAGACCCTGAATAGTCTTTAGGCTAAAGCAAGATCAATTTAGAGGCAAACCCCACCCCCCATATAGCTGCTATTAATGCCCATGTTTAAGTAACCTGAATTTGTTACCATTTAGTAAAAATGTTCCCAACAAAATTGTGATTTTTTCCATAAAAAATGTGCCAAACATGGAAACATTTGTTACTGTCTGTCCCCGGGCTGCTGTCACTTAGTCCCTAGATTGATAGATTATTTCTTGTCAACCAATACTTTCACAAATCTTTATTAAAGTGTTCTAGCAATACTTTTCTCAATTTAAGCTTCTTTCTCTTTGATAACCTGTTCACAATTAACATTGATCTATTTCCCTGGTCCTTAGTGTATAGAGTGTGGGCAATTTAATTGGCCCAATAGCCCCTAATTAATGATCTATTGTTACAGAACCTAATTCAAATCATAACACCAAGCTTATGAGTTTTTGTTTATGAACCGGGGCCACTGGCATTATGGAGATGGGGAAGACCGAGAATCAGCATAAGGTCACCGTTGCCAAACCCCCCCCCACACACACACAAATCCCATTTTGTTTATTTTGTCCATAATGGTCAAAGTGTAGATAATTTTTTGACAAGAAAGCCACTTTTAGTGATGATATGTTCAAAAAGGCCATTTTTAAGGGGGGGTCTGAAATTACCAAAAAGTCCACATTTTCAAAGTCCCGCCCCCCGAAACAAGGAGTTTAAGTACCGTAAACAGTACAAGTAATTTGATTGGTCTAAAAGGCCCCCTAAACAAGTATTTTAAGTGTAATATCCTACCCTTAAAGTCTTGGCATATTTTGAGACCCGCCTAGCCAAGTAGAAATTTGCGTCCTGTCAGGCTATACTGAATAGCTCATTTACCCCAATGAGCCAATAACGATACAAACTCGAATTTCCAAATCGGACCTAATGTAAGTTCAATTCCGGTTCAAGTGTGAAAAAGTACACACCTTTTTTCAAGATTTCAGTGGTTTTGCTAACCTTTTTTACGTATGTATCGTGCACAATCTGAAATAACCCTTTTTTGTTTGCTTTTGGTGGTCCGCACATGATATCCCCTTATCATTGAACACTGACACCCCCCTCCCCGGCGCCCTGGATGGAAACATAATTAAAAACTCACACATCTGGCTGAGACTGAAAAGATACCTAGTAACACTACTTTTGTCTCCATAGTGCGAATCGTGTTGTTTCAACGGTTATATCACAACCAAATTCATTCCATAGATTTGTTTAAAAACCCTCATTTTACCCCCTAGTGAACTTTGCTCCAGTTTCGCCTAAAATGGCAAAAGCTTTTGTAAAAATCTTCTCTCACTCCTTTCTGGTCATTTTAGCAAAAAAAATGTGAGGTAGAAATCTTCACCGGGTTAGGGTATGCTTCAAAGTCAAAGTCGAGGTGGGGGGGGGGGGTTGCCACCATACTAGATTTTTTGTCATTTTTGAAATTTATACACAGTATGGCTCCAAAACACCTATGTTTATTTAACACTAGTCAATTGCCATCATTATAGCTGAAACCGCATTAAATCCGATATTCCTACGATTTTTAACGCAGCAAAATTGGATTTTTTCGCCTATTTTCTATGGAAACTGCAATTTTGGTCGGCACAGTGACTTGTGGACTTTCATTGTGAACGCCATACTAGTACGTGGTACTTATTTTTGGTATCATGGCACGAGGAGGACCATACCTATCCCGGTCTCAAAACCATAAGCATCGGGTGCTTTATAACGAATTCTCGAGGGGGTGTCATGGATGTAACCACCCCACTTTTTTTAAACCGGGTTACAAAAAGCTTGTACGACGAGGATCTAGAACTACATCAACCATTTTCTTTGTACATTTCATGAAACAACTTGTTTCCTTAGCCATGGCATTAAAAGCAAGGTATAAGGGGGTTGGTTGTAGGGTTTCACTATACATGTGGAAAACTGAGGCCTAACTCTTCTTGCTTTGGACAGGAATCACTCATCCCACCGACTGGGGTCTGAATAAGCAAATTTATGCATATTATTGTCTTCTAATTAGCTATTTGCATATAACAAAGAAAACAAAAGGCTCAAGTAACAAATAAATACATATACACTATCCGTGGGAAATTTGCCACACGTTTTGATACCAAGGTCGATAAATACTTTGGACGATGTATGACCATTTTGACCTTTGACCTCGTGTCAGTGTCACTAAAGGTCGACGGAAAAAATGGCAACACGTTTTCTGAATAGTCAGACCCAGTAGAATACCTTTATAATGTTGCAACAATAACATGAACTTCATAAAATCACTCTCTGGAGAAAATAGCCCCCTCCACTTATAGTTTTGTTTGCCTCTTTGCAGGTGACATCTGTACTTGTTTTAATAAGTACATTCAAAAATCCTATTTTTTGATGATTTTTGTTTATTTTCAGATTCAGCAAATCCTGATAGTTATGCGGTTCGAAATTAAGGAAAGCATGCCAAACCGTATTGGCTTTTGTTTTTGTTTTTTTTTGTTTTCGTTTTTTCAAATTTCCCAATGACGATCACATCATACAATGATATGGAGGGCGTAGTGATGTTCATCTGATTGAGGTGGAACCCAAGGCACAATACCAGTCTAACACTTTGGATTGGCGGCCCTCGCTGTTTTCTGCAATTTTCATGGACTGTGAAGATGAAGGTACCCCCTGTCACGGGAAGGTAAAGGGTGTATTCTGAAATATACCAAAGAATGAACAAGTTAAAGTGACCGGAGGAGATTTGTTTAGGATATGAATTTCTCTCAAATTTCACTGGATCGGTTGTAGCCCACCTACCGAGAAAACGTTTGGAAGTTTATTGGACAAAGGTGCAAAAGAAAACTCGCAAACCTTGTTTTGCACATTGCCTGCTCTCTCAATCGTCCCCCATAAAAACCATGCTTTGACTTTCTGTCCGTGCACGCAGAAACTACTAATCATCACTTATTAACATAAGACGGCGTATTCGTCTATTACTTCAGGTGTGATCTAATACAGTGGTAAGCATTCAATAGTAAACCCTAATTCAGAAAAATTGGGGCGCTGCTTTCTGGAAATCTCCTCATGTCTCTTTAACATAATATAAATTTAAACATATTTTGAGGGAAGGCGTATTTTGAACAAGTTTAAAAAAAGAAACGTAAGAACTAAACCGAAATGTCGTCTTTCGTGTAATAAAAAGATATTTAGTAAATGCACGACCAGACGACAGAAAACCCAAGGCTGCTTGTCCATATGCATGCATGGGCCGCTTGTTACATTTAGCTTTTTATCATCTTCAGGGATACGTTGCGTCACAGCTAAATTCATCGGTTACAACCCTTGAATAGCGCATATGCAGTTAGCGATGTGCGTGTCTTAAAGCGTGGCTATTTTTTTTGGGGTGCCTCTGCCTGGCCGCGGCGCGCTGTAAAATTCGTGTTCGAAAATACACAAGCCATTATCTCATGCCTAACTGCGTGCTCAAAACGCGCAGGCACGGGCATTTCTAGCGCCTTCGGGCTATAAGATTTCTGTGGTAGTGGCTCTGTAAATATTGTAGCTGCATTTTGATGGTATTGAAATGAATATATGATGTAATTAGCCAATCAGGAAATGCTGTAGGAAGGACAAGATAGTTTCAGCGGGTAACATCACATGAAAAAAAATACTCAGTGTAACGCTTGCTCATTACATGGAAAACTGGCAGTCTGGAACATGACCACATATGACCCCTTTAACCTTGCGGTCCATGACCTTTGCCATCAGCCACATTGAAGGAACCCTATTGCCACCTAAACCGAAGTCTGGTTTAAATCGAGACGTGAAAATCCGAACCTAACCCAAAACCAAAAACACAAAAATACGGGGAACATCCACACTATAGCAAAGATCGCCCTATACACTGTTCAAGCCAGGGGAATAAAATGCAGTAGTAATAGAGCGTTCAAACTGATCAATCAAATTTGCGATCAATCACTGTTTTTGAAGACTAATGCAGCCATTTATGAATACTAGATGCATTGTATGGCATATTAAGGGTGATAGAGGGTCCTTGCAATATGCACACCTATTGCAGCTGCGCATAGTTTAGCGTGAATTACTTAAGCTCGCTATATGTGCGTCGATTGTTTTCTTGAGATGAGTTGTTTGTAAACGCTAGCGCGTGGTTTCGTGATGTTTTGCATTCGTTCCTGCAGTTTTGCCATATTTCGTGGCCTTTTTTTTTGTTCACCGTGCTTTTGGGTAATTTCACCCAAAAAAAAATCGCTTTGAATGAATTAATACCAAGCGGTTATCTTTTACCCCACATAAAAAACCTCAACATTTCAGAGAACCAGGAGAAAAAATCGGAGGAAAGTGTAACCATTTCAATTGAGGTTCGTTGAATTTTTGATGTTCAAGAGGCTCATTCGTAATTAAAAAAGTATTTCCCTTACAAGACTTTGCAGGGTAATGAATAGTGGAAATAATGAACCTTAGAAATATCAAGAGGACCCTGCAATGAACATGATAAATTATATATAGATATTTTGAAGCCGCGATGCCACGATTTTACTATTTATATGAGTAACATTTTTCATTTCCACCTTTTAGAAAACCCAACTGGGATAACAAACAAATTGTCACATCCAGACTAAGTTTTCTTTGTGGTGGTGGTGATGGACACCAACACAAAGTTGTTTGGCAACCTTTAACCTATAGCCGAACCCCTAAAACATAACCCCTAATCCTTGAAACAATTAACTTAATCTATCATAAATTGCTGATACAAATCAATGTTTCATTAAAAAAGTTTTTGGAATTAGCGAACTTTTGAAATTCGGAAAAAAGCTTCGCGGCCCGGTATATGGTTTCGGAATAGCAAACCTTTTAGCTTGGAAAAGCGAGCCTTTCTTAACTCGGGAATATCGAACTTACTTACATATTTGAAAAATAGCGGATCATTTTACATACAAATTTGGAATAGAAAGCCGTTCCAATTATCGGACTAGTGAACCATGAAACTTCTATAACGTGAAAATAAGAAGCTCAAACGTGTGGGTAATGACTATATAAAAACATGAAGAATTTTTTTTCCATCCTGGATGGTCAGTTGAATTTTTCACTGACTAATCAATTTATGTTGGTGTGTAGGTAGAAGAAGTTTAAAAAATCTTCATGTTACATAAAATCTAATTTTGGAACATCTTTCTACACTTTTGGAAGGGTAATTGTTGTTATATTCTGACGTTTATGTCACTTAGCGTTCTATTTTAAGGAGTGAATCACTTTGTAGATTATAAACTTCGATTACTGTAAATTCTAATCATAATCACTGTTTGGAAGGGGTTGATGATGCGTGTATATACCTGGCGCTAGTTTTGGGGCGGAGTTTTGGTGCGTAGGTAACGCGAAGAGTGCTGCGCCCACAACAGTGAACCAAGGATGCACTGTAACAATGAAAAAAAGGGTTATTTTTTGGTACATTTTGATTAGTTTTCAAGAAAACTAAGTCGGTGACCCCCCTCTTTTTGATGCACTTAAAGATCTGACATTGACTTTAACATAATTAAAAATAAAAAAATCTGGCAGTCAGAAGTTTATTTTTTATGAGGAAAAGGGCGTCTTTTTCTCATTTTCCCATAGAGCTCTGTACAATTTTTCCCGAAAAAGTGTTGATTTTTTGAACACGCCAACATCAAAAACTAGTCGGTGACCCCCAGTTTTTATTCAATTCTCATTTGCACCAATGAAAATACCATTATCTGAAAATAAAGAAAATCATGGCCGTTAGCTTATTGATCTCTATCAACCGTAACACCGTATTTATGATGCTAGAACTTTCCGTAGGAAAAAATTTAACAAGCTGCTTTTTTCAGAAATACTTCTTTTCGAAGAAGCATTTATGACAACACATGTCATGGATTATTTTATGCTGAGGTACTAACATTATATTATGAGTTTGTTTTTCAATTGTATGTTTTGTCTTGGAATTTCAACATAATGAGAATCCTTACACAAGTAAACATATAGCAGATACGTGTGCTGCTACTGAAAAAGTCTATATACTTCTACCGATTTGAAGTCTATACTTCGTCTGGCCTTTAACTAAGGAGTGATGTCATAGCTTTCACGCAGTCTAAAACATGCGAATCACAGTAAGCCGCAGCGTACAAAGTCGGCGCTCCAGATACGCATGCACAACAGCTGCGCGAAAGCTATGACATCACACCTTAGTTCAGGCCAGATGACATGTAGATGGCAATAAATTGCAACTTTAATTGATCACCTGCTCAATGTGAAGTTTTATCCATAAAATCATTATCTACATAATTACAAAAGTACTGATTGATTTTAAGATTAAAAAGTACTGATCCAGTAAAAAGCACTTAATATACATTGCAAATAGTTTAGAAAACTGTAATGATGACATTCAGTCATTTCATACAGTTAAAATTACATGTCATTTTTATGCTAATCTACATACAAATATAAGCCATTATAGTTTTCAAAATCCTGCATTTACTTACAATATTGCCAAATAGGATAAATTTCAATTGCATTCAGTGTGGTACTTATGGTGTGGTTTGAACCTAGTCCTAGTCAACCCACATTTCTACTCCACATTTAGTGAATTTTCTGGTTTCTTGGTTCTGCTCCTTTTCCTTTTTGTCTATATAGATATATGTATACAGGTGGGATGGGAGTACTAGGAAAAGGTTAAAGAGTCGTATCTCATAGGATTAGTTGACCCCCCAAAATACCATTATGAATGAGTAAAATGTTCCATGTTCAAGGTACAAAAACCCTTGACTGACTCCTGCAGAGGCTCTGCTCCACCCCTGAAAACCTGAATACCCCCACTGACCCCTCTACAATTAAAGCTTTTGGTGTTGGGGGTTTGCGTCTTTCGGGCATTCTATCTCAGCCATTTCTGCACGCTTTTTACAAGCCAGGTATTAAATGAAAGAGCAAGACCTAGGCAACAAAATGTATATTTCGAAAACTTTCAAAATGGTCTGACTTTGGCACAGTACTGATCGAAAAACATGCCGAGATACTTTTTGTGCCAGGTGTAGTTGTACTATTATACAAGTCTTGTTGAAATGATGGTGAATTGGATGAACCCTCAGAAAAACAAATTAATGTTTATTGGTTTATCTGACAACAAACTTGTCCAAAATATATGACTTGTTACATAAAAAGGTACCACATGTGGGCCAGAACATATGTCTGTCTTCAAAATAAATCTCCACAAATACCAAGAGAGCTCAAACAGATGGGGGACTCTGCCTTGAGAGCAGGGCCATATGCAGGATTTTTTTTGGGGGGGTGGAGGGTGCGAGACTTAGACAAAATGGACCTTTTTGTAAATGTGGATCTAACCCCACTAAAATGGTCCTTGTTCGACTTGACTTTTTTGTAACATCTCATCACCAAAAAGTGGACTTCTTGTCAAAGTTTATCTAAATTTTGGATCTTTTTATCAAAAAATCAGCAAAAGGTGGACCTTTTGCCCCTTTTTGTGGAATAAAGGCATAATTTGTTCCCCCTTGAGTGAGAGCTTGATTATGGCCTGGTCTTTGTTAATCAGTCAATAGACAAGACAAGCATTGATATTGAACTATGTCACATTCTGTAGGAATGGAATTAAGTTGTTACTCCCCCTGTTTGGCACTTACTAACGCAAAAGAGGTCAACCTGGCCTCTAATTCCGGTATTTGTACCTACCTAAATAGAAAAGGCAACTCCACCCAATGAGACTACCTAGATCAACGGAAATCAATAGCAAACGGAATAAAGCTCATGCACACTACTGCTTATCGATTGATCATGGGTTGGGTTTTGAAACAAACCTAAGTAGCTTATACATTATAAAGAATTTGGGTAGGTACACATACCGGAATTAGAGGCCAGGTAAACTCATTCCGCCTTACTAACTTGTGCTTATGTTGTGCATGAGCGTATCCAGGATCACGACCCCAGGGTGTGCGAGCTTGGATACGATCCCAGCCGGCAGGTGGGTCCAGGGGGCCGCTTAAGGTCCCCGGTGGGGACCCGTAGGCAGGGTCCAATAGGACATGCCCCTGGTAGTGGTGGTCCAGAGGGTGAATCCCCATAGCCTAAGCTATGCATATGCAGGCAAATTTGGCATTATTTTGACTCATTCTGGTGCAATCTGAAGCCTAGGCCTATATTACAGCTATACGGTGGAGTTTTTTTCCTCCAAGGTTTTTTAGACCCCAGGTGCATGCACTCCCTCCAGACCCCCTGGATAAGCCCTTGTTGTGTAGCTGACACAAGGTTCCTTTAATGTAATGTGTCGCTTATCTAATTATAAAATAATATACTTCATACCGGGACTTCAAAATACCAATCTATACTATATACTACTCAATTTCATAGTTCAATCAAAAATCTGTATGTGTGAGTTATAATTATATTAAAAATAGTATCTCAATCTGATCTCAAAATCTTTACTTCTATGCAAATATATACAATATAATACAAACAATAACAACATGGAAGAAGCAGAGAAAGACCAGAAGAAAAAAAAACACCTCCTGAACAGGAAAACATCTTAAAAGTTAAGATGAATTCACACTACAGCTACCAGCACATTCAAGACAATGCAACCCCACCCCCACCATGATACTAACACTAACCCCACAATCCATTATGACATGCTGAGGCCTGGGGTGTGAAACATACAAAATAGACATATATTAAATCAATAACCATGATCACCTTTAATCTGCCATAAGAACCAGCTCTGTTATGTCTAATGGTTTTATGAAGGCTTGAGCCAGTTGTTTAACAATATTCAGGTCATTTTATAATTCTTTGTCATACCATAACTTCCAAGGTATGACAAAGCCATACCACTTCAAAAGTTTTAAATGCTATAATTTAGCAGTATACTGGATGGGTTGTGGACGAATTAATGAGTTTAAATTAATGCTGTTCTACGGTAATCAAAAGATTTTTTTCTGTTCTGGTCATTGACACACCTGCATTGTATTTTCCTCAATTCGGCCAAAAAAAACCAACCAAAACCCTGCAGGCACTTATATGAGGGTGTTTTATCACACACAAAGGTGGGGAAGGTTATTAGAGGGGGCCTTTAATTAAGAAATAAAGGGTTTGAAGTGTCATTTATGGGCGAATAATGTGTCCGAGGTCAGAAAAACTAAATAATGGGCGAGGCACAGCCAAGCCCATTATTTGAAAGTTTTTCTGGCCGAGGATACATTATGAGTCTATCAATGACACTGTAAACCCTTTATTTCTATTCTATTACCTAAAACAGCTTCGTTTAATAAGAAAATGCATTGGCAGCAGAGGTAATAGAATAGAGAATATGCAGTATTATGTTCAGGCTACCAAATTGGTAACGATTGTGCAACACTCCACAGAATCTGAGGTCAATTGAGAATTCCTGAAAGTTCACACCAGCTCATCAGAAACGTGAACAGTTGAAGATACAACAAACTGACCAAAATGAATTGGTTACTGTTGAAGGGACACACATAGTTTTGTGTCTTTCCTTGACCTTGTTTACAACTGAATTGGTCATGATTTTTCCTTTTCAATCTGGTGACTTTTTCTTTCTTTTTCATATTTTGTTTCCAGATCCAAGGTGATCAATTGTATAATTAATTGGGCAATAGGCTGGTCAATTGTGCGTGCCCACCTTTAAATAACCAAATGTGGTGTATAACCTAGTTATTTTGTGAAATCAAAGATTTACTACCAACTAGATCTTCTACCAAATAATAGTAACAACGTAACAATACTGTTTCACCTTGTTGTAAAATCAAATACACAATCAAAAAGAACTGCTTTTGCATGCAATGAACCACCTATTAATATTATATGCAATGTTCACATATTCTGAATAAACCAGAATTGTACAATAACTACCGGTATATGTTAAGCTTGAGAATCTGGGCACAACTTGTATAACAACTTTGTATCATTTGTAATGAGAACAAAAGGGGGGGGGGGGGGAGGGGGGGGGACTAAGTACTGCTAGGGGGGGGGGACTACTGCTAGGGGTATCAAATTCTTAATAATCAAGTTATAGTCCCAACAAGGCAATATCAATTCAGTTGTGATTGTGACGTTTCATTGAACAAATTAGCAAAAAACATCGCAGCAAAATCACTCTGAGTGTTGTAATTTCTTGCAGTTTAGCACAAGCATATTTATATTGTATATTGCTTATTTTTGCCAAATGAAAATCAGTTGAAAGAAACTGGATTCAACTTGTTTTTAAACATACATCATTCCCCAGATGCATTGTGTCCTGAATGGGGTCCAACGTAACTGGGGTCACAGAGGTCAGGTCAAGTGTGTGGTGTAAACCCTCTTTAATTTGGGCCAGTGGCAGAGTGGTTTTCGGACCGATATAAAGTTAGTTAAATTGATCGATGGATTCAATGGTACAGTGTTTGGAGAACAAGTCCAATAAGTACAGGGTGTCTGTGTGTGCAGAGGGTTATATTGAGTCAACCCCACAATGCACCGGTTTGGGAAAGTCACTTCCATAAGGTTAATGTTGGAATCCACAAAAATCCTATTTTACACATAAAAACCTTAAATTTTCACTCATTTTAGTTCACAAGGCAAATAGTAGCTGAAGGAATTTTTTACCTGAACCATGAACATGCCTTGTTGGTTCTTAAAATGCGGACAAACCAAGGGGTATCATGTAATTCTAAGTACTGACAGTGGTAAGTACAGTACAGTATAGGCATAATTGCAATCACTGTGGATTGATTTTCAAAAAATAACCTTCTGCGTGTGGGTGTGGTGTGTTGTGATTAAATAATAAATGTTAACCCACAGGACACACTCACAGACACACACTACAAGTAATCACCATCCATTGCCACTCGTAGAAGAGACAAAAAATGCAAGTGCTTCCAATTTTTGGCCTTAAGCACTGAACAACCTTCATTTTTATCTGTACAAAAAAGAATTTAAGCAGTATTAATTGTGAGAATTTACTTTTTATAATTGAGAAGCACATAATTGGTTAAGGCTAGCCTCAGAACAAGCTTTTGAATGAATGATAATATAAGAAGTATCACACACATATGCTGTCTCTTTCCAGGCGTCAGAAGTTCTAGCCATTCCTTTAGCACACCATGCCCAACAGTACTCACATCATAATTAATAGCAGAATTTTGATTCTAATGACTGCAATTCACGTTAGTAAGATGAAAAAATATTTCTGTTAAATAAGAATTATGGGCCCTAAGAGCCCTTTTCATTAGTGTCTGAATGGAACAAGTGGAACAGTTGCAGTTAGCTTTTTGGAAAATACAACAGATTCTAAGTACCGTTGCCAACACTAAACTGAATTTCTCAATGCAGGCTTTTATATATCCGATCCTTGACAGTATCACTCGCTTCTTCTCAGATACAGAAACTTACAAATTAAAAATCACTAGCATTTCAAAACCCAGTAGTTTATAAGCTTCAGCATTGAAGCAAGAAAGTTTGATCATATTTCTGACACTTTGAAAGAACTTCACTGGTTCCAATTACAAACATGATTACCTGTGTGCTTTTTCTCATCACTTTCAAATCAACGAATGGTCAAGCTCCAGACTGTAGTCACACTTAGAGACATATCAGTGATCCACCCCCGGGTCAAAATATTTAAATTGCAGGGAATAATCATATTTAAAGAATTGAGTCTATACAATCTCATAAGTTCTTTATCCCAAGTGAAAAATTGATAGAAAAAGAAGGAAAACTGCTGTGTCCAAAGATGTGAATCTCATGTGTAGTAAGTGTCATACGGGAGAGAACAACTAAAATATTCAATTTTGTCCTTATTAGGGTGCTTTTGGTCATATAACTTGCTGGGTATGTTTAGGATACCTAAATTGTTAATGAACATGCAAAAAATATGATTTTGATGTGATTTTTATTTCTGGTTGAGAGTGACTGAAGTGCCTTTAATTTATCCCTCTCGTGCAACTTCATTCAACTTCATGTACACCAAAACAACTACTTGTTGTGCTAAGCTCTACTGAAAGAACATCATACGCTAATCATACTATTGCATCATAAAATTTGTTGGCAAGCTGTTTTTTTTCTTTCCGTTGTTTTATTTTCCATGGTTGTTGATTGAACTTAATCTTAAAAGATGATTATGTACAATCGGTATAATTAATTTTGTAAAGTCGACCAAATAAAGGTACGTTGATTATTATGAATTGTACATCTTTTAGGCTCTTTTGTATTGCAATGGTTTTTGTTATCACTGTATTACAGTAAAGACTTCATAAAGAGCATGATGCCGTTGTGAAAAATGAACTTTCAAGAACTTCTGTATCAATTTATTTATACATGAAGGATGGTGACAAAGAGTTCTATATAGATAGAGAGGCAAAACGTTAAGTAATCTTAAGAAATATCGTCTCTCGCATGTTTTTGTCGACCACAAAAAACATAGAGTAAGTACCAACAATACAAAACAAGCCTGCCACGCTTCTTCCACATACTGTGGGTGGCCAGGCTGTGCATATTACACTAATCGGTAGTGATACAAATTGATGTATGTGTGAGAGGTGGCCAGGTGTATTGTAATAATAGTGCACCTGGATCAATGTGCTCAGATACTCTTTTTTCTCATAATGCAATGCGTCCGCTTAGGTGAAAATTTGTATTCATTGAGGCGGGTTTTTTAAATCAAGACGACTGACGTTGTCATTTCATTCTGTGTGGCCATGGATAGGACAAAATTTAACCACCCCCAATAGCACCCAACATCCCAAAAAACTGATATTTTTTGGCAGGATTGTTGGTATCAAATATTATGTGTGTTTACAAGCACCCAAAATATAATTAATCTTAAAAAAAAAAAAAAAATCCCCCCCCCCAGATGTAAGCGGCAAGCACGGCACGGCCGATTGGTTTTGAATGGGCTTCACCCTTGGTTTGCACGGACAACCCAAACATAATACTCCTCTGTACAAAAATCACAATACCATGATGAACTGTTAAGAATCTATACATACTCCAGGCAGAACTTGGAAGACAAACATATTTTTGATAATAGGCAAGAACTCATCTTTTTGACAGAGCAAGTTTACTTGAAAAGAAATGAGTCATTGGTTATTCCGTTTGTTTTTGACATCCATACTCCCTCTGTGAAACTTTTTTATTCTAACTCTTCCAAAGAGGGAGTGTTATTTCACAGTGTAGTATCCATGAAGCGACTCCATCTAAATTCAACTCCCCATGAAAGACTTAAAGGAAATATGTCAAGATTTTGTCAGGCTCAGTTTGACTTACATTCATTTAAACTATATGACATAATCACGAATTCCCGAAAAATAATACATTTGAGACATTAACAAAATAGAGGCATTTTTAATTTTTGCTTTTTGACATACGAAGAGAAGAAAACGGGCGGATTTTTCGCTAATCAAAAGCGCCCAATTTTGCTCTCTCGTGACGTCAAAGTGATGACCAAAAATCGTGTTGACTCGAATTGTTATTGCTGACACTGTAAGATGATGGTTTAATGAAAGTAATAATAAAATTAGAAAAATAAGTTACGAATGACATATTTTGGTTCATTTCTTTGTGTTTTTAATTCTTATAAGTGGCAAACACTGCGATATGATACCATTTGCATGCGATGTGGATTTGTCGGAATCGTTTTCGAGTAAATTGGGCGGGAAATTAAAGGGCAAAATACTCAACAAATGTGGACAATTTTCAACTTATTTTGATGTTTTATATGTAATCTAAGTTAATTAAGCTTTCCATCCATACAAAATTTCCAATATTCAGAATGATGACATATTTCCTTTAACCTAAATCTGCCACAGGGGCAGTGCAGATCTAAGATAGAAACACAGCCTTAATTTACGGAGAGACAGACGAAGAAGAAGAAACACAAAAAAGCACCCATTTTCAAGTAACAGTAAATATTTAAAAGTGTACCAGAAGTACACTTATGTATAATGTTTAGCACGTGCTGATGTGTTGCGGTGCTGTCCGACTGGTTGAAATTAAAAAAAAAATGAAAAAAACATTCATTAAGTCCCTTTTAATGATCTATTTTATGTATATTGAAATAAAAGTAAACATTCTTACAATGAACTACATATTTTTTTGTCATAGTAGACCAAGCCTGATTACTGCTTTAAGCAGGCATGTTGTGCATCCCTTCAAAAAGGCAATAACTCCATATGTATCCCCCCATTGGAGGTACATGTGTAACAAATCTTTTTATTTTTTGGGCCTTAGGGTTTGGTATTATGTTAAGGTCAGTTCATACTTTCATGACATTGCAGTAGTGCAGGAGCAGGACTGAAATGCAGCCTACCAAATTTGTTACTGTAATCACTTACAGTGTGTTGCAATGCAATGCATACTGCAACAATGTTAAATTATTTGAAACTGGTGATTCATCAGATGCAGTGGGGTGCAGGATGCAATTTTACTGCAATCTTTTCAAGTTTACTGCAATGTACTACAACCTGTGACGGGTTGACCGTGACTGTAAGTAAATCGATTAGGAGTGCAGTGAAGTAAGTGATGGAACAATTAGTAAATTTAATGCACAACAAGCACAGGCAGTGGAAGTATGAGTGAAGGTCCTCCATACTTACACCGCAATACAGTGCAGTGCAGTGCATGCTGCCACTGCTGATTTATCGATCACCTTCTGATACAACTTAATGCAACCCACTGCAATGCTAAGTTAACCCCGACGGCCGATTTGATTGTTTATACATTGGACTAGATACACCCAAATATAACCCAAGTCAGGAAATGTGTTAAGAAAACCAAATGTCTGATAAGATGTATGTGATATGTCTATTAATTGGTTACTCAAAGTCTTTGTTCATTTTTTTTATTTTTGTATCATGTTATATACCAATCAGAGATACTATAAGAAAAGTGGTATAGACCTCAGGGGTTAAACAAATTTAACTTGTTGCAGTACTGCATTGCAGTAATGGGCAGAGACTGCTATCCAGGCAACGCAACGCACTGCACTGCAGTGAAGTGGAAGTATGAACAGGACTTAGTCCATAAACAAAAAGAATTGGTTTCATGTTAGAATTTAGAGGGGTGGTACAAATGAACTATTTAGCAAGTAAACCTTAGGGGTGAATTCCACTCATTCATAATGGCAGTAGTTCAATGAGCTTCGACGACTTTTGTTGTACTTCACATAATGAATGGGAATAGCTGATTTAAAGGCCGATTCAGAGTTTTTGAGTGAGGGCCGCCACTCAATTTTCAAACAAATGGTGTGTTTTTGCATATATAATGCTTTTGTCCATTAGACTATCATGTGTGAAATAACTTAGCTCAAAGCGAAGTCCTTATAGAAATCAAAAATTTGTTATAAAATTCCAAATCCAAGAATTTTAACCGTATCCATTGTACGGATATACTGTTGCAAAAATGTTTTACATGAATGAAAATGAAAATATTGAAAAATATGTCATCTCTAACTTTGGAAATTAACCATTTTAGGTAAACTATATTTTAGTTCTAGAAGATGATATTTTAATTACTACACAAAAAATAATTTATTTCAAAATCTTCATGATCAGCCTTTATCGCTACATCCAATGTTGCTTTCCATTTCACAAGTGCAGAGCTTTTAGGGTTGAAACTGGAATAGTTACTTTCAAGATGTTAGTAACCTGGATGTACTTTTATATGAATCACACAAAATCTACAATAAAACAGCTGATTACACCAGTACAGAATTAAAAAAAAAAATCCGTAAAAGTTTGTGAGAGAAAGTAATGTTAGAGAAGTCCAAAGTAGTAATACCAATAGAGATTGCCCTTTACAGATGACTTACCCTGTCACATAATCCAAGAGTTTCTTAGGTTTACAACCTGACGTGTATCTCAGTATGCCAGGAGTACGTTGTGGAAATTGTGAAAGAGAAGTTGTTGAAAATTGATCATATAGTTATCACATGCGTCCCATGAGTTACATCATTACATTGCTCGTGTGGAGTGCACACCACCCATATACGGCCAACATAGTTAATGGCCCGGGTAAGGTAAAAATTCTGGGTCATCATGGTCGATTACGACGCTACGCCGTTCAAAAAGCTGCCAACTTCCATGTGGGTCGTTGATGTTGGTGATAAGGTTTAGATTAGAGAACGGGAGACTAAGAGTCTGGCAAGGCGTTACGTTGATGCGGCATGGTTACAGGGTCGAGCAGTTGTTTAGTGTAGCTTCGACGTTGAACAGCTGTCAGGGAGCAGAGCGGAAGTACTTGGAACTTTCAGCATCTAGTTCGTCTTGTTGTGCACTCCATGGAGAGGTTATTTCTTCATGTGGGTGAGTAGTTTCAACACTATCCACCAGTATGTGTATACCTTGCATCTGTAAAACACCAAAAAACAACAGTAATTTTAAGGGTCACAGGGACATTTCCACTTAGGATAGATTTCTGTAATTATAAGAAAATTAGGTAAATGAAACGGTAACACACACACACACACACGCCCGCACACACACACACAGACCTACAGAATTTGTTAGAAGTAAGTGTCTACGGACAGCACTATAGGCCCCCCAGGCATACACAAAAGGAATTCACACCACACATAAAACTTTTTTTAAAGGGTAGCAGACGAACCGTCAGTGCCGAGACAGTGTTGGCGTCCTGAATATGGCCCTGGCCTAAAAGGAAGAGTCACAAAAATGTTGAATGAGTGTTGCTGTCTTTAAATGCAAGTGAAAATTAATCATAATGTGTGGACTAGTGTCTGTGCCATTTTGTTGTATATTTCGAGGGTTGGGGAACTGTACCAATTTTGTTTCTAGTAACACTCAACTAAGGGCGTGAAATGTTTTGGAAAAACATGCAAATCTGTCGATGCTTTGTAGTTAAAAAAATCAGCCTCATCATATTGACTTTTTCATTTTTTTGAAGAGGTATGGTGCTTAATCTTCCAAAAAAAAAAATCAGTTTTGAAGTTTGAAGTAACCAGTCGCTTTATAGCCGAGAAATCGACGTTTGGTGAGAGGTAATTTTGTACACAAGTCTATGGGGAGTATTTTAGTGGTGTGATTCCTACAGATTCCATGCATTACATAATACATGGAGCCTTGTTTGAGTCGGGTCGTGGTGGTTCACGATTAATTTAAAATTGAATGTTGTCTGCAATTGTTTAAGCATCAATCTATACTATAGAGATCAATGTGAGCAATTTAAGAGTTTTGCAAGTAAGAGTAGATATCGTAAGTTTTAGGTGCCAATTGAGAACGAATAGATCAGTTCCTAGCCTAGGCTTTATGACAGGTTTATCATGACATGACTCACATCGCAGCCCGGACAGTGCACAGTCACAGTGAGCAGCAAAATTTGCACCTTGCCACTCTTCGTATGTGTTACAATGTGTACTCTATTTGTTTGCAAAATGCCTCAATTCAAGAGGGACAGGGACAGGCCATTAGGCCATAGGTCTAGTACAGTCATTAGTGTAGCCATCCATGTCTTTTTAAAAAAATACTACTATGGGCTCCAATCTCAGATGACCCCTGACCTTGGTATGTGACCTTTGACCTCATAAACAAATGAGGGGTCCCATGTTGCAGCTATGATTTAAGTTTGGTTCCAATCAAACTTCAACTTTTCAAATCAGGTACAATTTTACATTTTCAGCCTATTTTAAAACTTGACCTCACATGACCTTTGACCTTGGCATGTGACCTTTGACCTATCAACAAATGGGGGATGCCATGTTGCACCTGCGACCCAAGTTTGGTTTAAATCCATCAAAGTATGAGGATATTACAGGCAAATGTTAACCCTTTTTCACAACAACAGACATCAACAACTATAGACATCAACAACAGACATCAACAACAGACATCAACAACAGTGGACAAAGTGATCCCTATGTGTCTTTCCTGCCTCGGGGTAGGCAACACAAAAATGACATTTGGAGGATAGAAAATAACAATTGCCCTGAATCTCCAGAAGTCTACTACCTTTCATACAGTATCTCTAATTGGCTCATTTAATGATTTAACCTCTGAGTAACCAATCAAAATGTATGTACTTTTTAGTAGGGTTATAAACGAGAATCCTATTCTAGAAGTTTGGGGAAGAAAGTTTGAAGATGTTTTTCTATAGTTTGAAGGGTGCTGAATCAGAAATTTTGGGTGCAACCTCTGGGAAATGTGGGGAACTTTGTAAATCAAGGGGGTAACATTAGTACAGGGATGAATTTGAAATCAAGTCAAATTGTGTTTAAATGTACACCAATGTATTTGTCTCGTTATAAAGATTTAAAAAAGGTATAGTTTGCCTAGGTTCCGACAGTTACGTGGCTACAGCCCTGATAAGGTTCAAGGTCATCCTGGGGAAAAAATATCCAATGCTTGGATTTTATAGAAATGTTGTGTGTCAAATATATTGCACTGGTTCATATTGAAGCAGAAAATTCATTTAAATTCATTGGGTGACAGCTCTGTATACAATTTGAGGGCAAGTTTTGGTGACCCTATTAATAGACCCTTGTTACATTTTCCCCACTAATTACGAACCCAAATGCCAAACATTGTAAAATAAGGCAAGATGAACAATTTGACACCAGTTTCAACAAAATCGGAGCACTGGGTAACGTTTACCCCCAGGATGACCTTGAACCTTAGTAGGGCTGTACCTGTTTAAGGCTGATTCAGAGATTTTTTAAATATATAAATTTTTGTGTATTTATTAAAAATAGTCAACTAGAACTAAAGATAGTCACCTAAAATGCCAAATTCCAAAGTTTGAGATGAATCGGATTTTTCGTTTCCATGTAGTAAACATTTGTGTAGTATACAGTGCCATATGATACTGTGTATAACAAAAATTCTGGATCCGGAAATTTTTAACAAAGTTATGATTTCTATATGAAGGACTTCGATTTGAGCTTAGCTATTTCACACAGTGATTAGTATATGGACAAGCATTCTGTATATGCAGAAAATGCAATTTGTTTGAAAATTGAGGGCACCCTCCTCAGGAAATCTCTGACTCAGCCTTTAACTAAAGGTTGGAACCTAGAAAAACTAGTGGTTGATGATATATGTCGGGCTTATCATAGCTGCACGAGAAAATAATAATAATGTGCCAAATGGCCCCTCCACTTTGAAATTGTTCTGCTGCCGCCGCTGCTGCACTGTGCAAAACTGTTGGTGATAGGGTGTAGGCCATTATGCTAAAATGTTAAAATCCATAAAGAGCGACCTCTGATTCACCACACATTGGACCCAAAATCACTTTACCTACCAGGGGTCTGTTCCTGAAACTTAGTCGTAAATCTACGTGCATACTATGTCATGCCTGAGTGGATCAATTTGTCCAAAGCATTGTGAAACTGGTATGAAAAGGTCTGTTATGTAGGACAAACGCATGAGTAAGTATACACGTAGGGTTACCCACAAGTTTGGGGAACAGGCCTTAGGTATTTTCCTTAAATCTGCCCCCTGATGGCATGAAATAGTAACTTACCATAACATCCAAGTCCTTACACGGCTCCGTAACCTCAACTTCATAATACCTAAACTGCAAGCAAGGTAGATCCTGAGCATCAGTCTCTTCTCCAAGAGTCAACTTAATATGGTCTGGCCCAGCAGATGCTCCTAAAGTAGGGCTGCAGTGTAAGGTTGCAACCGCACACAGGAACA
The DNA here is from genome assembly GCA_023653785.1 of Ophioderma brevispina. Taxonomy (NCBI): domain Eukaryota; kingdom Metazoa; phylum Echinodermata; class Ophiuroidea; order Amphilepidida; family Ophiodermatidae; genus Ophioderma; species Ophioderma brevispina. Next base: position 32,876 of record JAMKCH010022206.1, read on the forward strand.
AGGTCAAAGTTATCCAGGACATATTAGCTTTCTAGGCTGTAACCGATGCAGAGAGGCAGGCACAATGCGATCTGTTCGGTAGACTGGTGAGGAACTGGCTACAATGATGGTTAAATAGAAACCTGGATAAAATTTATTTTAAAGCAAACACATATCCGATAATTAATTTTTGAATATATGTGATAATAATTACCACCTGGTTTATTAAAACTGGGTTTTATATGTGATTGTGTGTATTTTGTGAATTGCATTATTTTTAATTAAATTTATAGCAGTGTAGTAAAAATGATTGAATACATGTAATATTTACAAGTCCCATCATGCAGATGTTACCAATTAACAAACCATGAACCATTTTATGCCATGCTGCTACTGTAAAGTGGTGAAAATCTTGGGAGAGAGTTTTGGGCAAATAGTGGATTTTGCAATGTTTGGATAGTCAGTGGTGGGTTCCAGGATCATCAAAGCAAGGGCACAAAGCAGATCGAGTTATGTGTGTTATCTACCACCATGCTGCATTGGTTGACATATGACTCTTTACCGACATGTGTATGGTACGATAGGAATTTCGTATGCTGGACCACTTGATACAACAATAATCCTACTTGAATAAGAGTTCTGTATGGATAAGTCTGTTTGCCAATAACACACAGTTTTTAACTCTTCCTTGCACCCCACCCCCTTTTACTGATTCTGGATCTACCACTGACATGACTGATAGTAAACAGAAACATATCACGGATACAGTAACAGGATATATAAAAGGTACATGTAAATAAATCTGTATGTATGGTGATAAGGAAGCTAAGTTATACTTCCTGAAGCCTACATGGCTAGTTCTGTGTGAACTTTAATCATACAAGGTAGGTTAACAATAATTTGAATAAGTCTTAGATTAGGGTCTATGATTCAAATAATAAGAAATATCTTTTACTACACACTTGTGATGGTCACAAAAGCATACATTTAGTACTGACAACTTTTATTCTGGTAATGTACTGTCCCTGTTTAAACTAATAAATAAATACAAAACACAAATTACTCTTTATTTCATATATAGAGCATTTACTAAATCCACAATGTCTAGATAGTAAAACACCATATTTTCTGTAATAAATGCCCCGGGGGCGTGAAATTTTTCGAAAAGAGGGCGTTTATTATAGGTGACTAGTGCATCACCCTGTGTGACCTTTGACCTATGTGTGACCTTTGACCTGTGTGTGTGACCTCTGACCTCAGATTTGTTCTGTGTTCAGGTCAGCGGTCCTTTTGACCGAATTTGGTGTTCATAGGGTATTTCTACGCAAATTGACCTCTAGATGACCTTTGACCTTTTGGGTCACTCCAAAACCTTGCAAACAAAGGTCAGACTGACCTCCCCTACTTCCATGCCAAATATCAGCCCCATATATCAAAGCATAATGAAACACATAGCCGGACAGACTCATAGACAGATCCCACTTTTTAATATAAGGCATTTCTATAGAAATGGACCTCAGTTGACCTCTAGATGACCTTTGACCTTTTGGGTCACTCTGAAACCCTGATAACAAATGTTAAACTGTCCTCCTCTGCCTTCATGCCAAATATCAGCCCCATATGTCAAAGCATAACAAAATGCCAGACAGGTCAGACAGACAAATCTCATATAGATATTTGTTCAGTTATATCCATCATAAACCATAGCCTGTTCTGTCTGGGAATACCCAGTGCTCTATAGACCTCTACACTTCCACACCAACCCTGTGCGTGATAACCACCAATGGGAGGTGTTTGCCCAGTATGGAGCAGAAGCAGAAGGCAATTTATTTGGCAGAGTGCAACCAAAAGGTTGCACTCTACTATTAAACAATTGTACCTTTTTTATTTTTGAATAGTACTGTTTTATTTTAGATCTTATTCTGAAATGGGGATTAGTAAAGCATACAAAGATCATACAGAGCCAGCTGCTTGAGAAATTAAACATGATACACAGATGTATACAAACACCCATAAGCCATGTTCACACGGTCACAAAACTCCAAGGGTTTGAAACTCCGGAGGTGAAAATTTAATCCAATTATTTTACTTCACTCCAAACTGTGTCCACACGATGGCCCAAACTCTGAATTCATCCCCCTGACCATTTTCCTCCACTTCTCATATCTGAGTGTAGACCGGAAGTCAACATACCGGAAGCTGTGGACTTTCCCGCGTAATATTCAAACACATGAATTTGTCAACAAAGATGACCTTGCGAGGTCACCTCCACTCACTATCCCCCGAAGCTGTCCACACGGCACGACACTCCAAAACACTCTGGAGAGTTATCTGAGGTTGAGCTTCACCCAAGTTTTTTAGGGGGATAAAACCCCGCTAGTCCCTCAATAAAACCCTGGAGTGTAAAACCTGAATGCGTCCACACGGTCACAAATCCCGATCGACACTCCAGAGTTTTGAAAACTCAGGAGTTTCAGCCTCTGTGTGGACACGACTATACACTCCACTCTTTCTTTCCCATTTTATCTAAGTGATTTCTTTCACACTTGGCAACAGTAACACTCCAAAAGTCCACTACTAATGGTGATAACATCTAAAGTAAACTTAACGTAGCCTACATAGTTACTATACTGTGTTCAATTAAATATTTGAAACTTAATTATGGTTTAAAATATAATAAAAAAAGCCTCTTAATATTGCATCAACAAAGATTTTTATCAGTAATTGTGTTTTTTTTAACAAACCCTGAATCAATAGTCATAGCTGTAATACAATAGGTCACCAATAGTGGAGCGGTTTGGACTGCAAAATTGTCGACAACCCCTCCCCTCGGTACAACAAAACGCAACCACTTCTATTCGAAAGACACACTCATCAAACATACTACACAGTGGACAAGTGATCCCTATGTGTCCTTCCCTGCCTCAGGGTAGGCGACACAAAAATGACATTTGAGATGAAAATAACATTGTCCCTGAATCTCCATAATTCCGACTACATTTCAACACGTAATCTCTAATTGGGCATCGTTATGATTTAACCTCTGATACCAATCAAACTGTATGTTATTTTTAGTAAGGGTTATAAACGGAATCCTATTCTAGAAGTTGGGAGAAAGTTTGAAGATTTTTTGCTATATTTTGAAGGGGTCTGACTGGTGCATAAATTTTCTGGGTGCAACCTCTGGAAATGTGGGGAACTTTGTAAATAAGGGGTACTTATTACAGGGATGAATTTGAAATCAGCAAATTGTGTTTAATATGTACACCAATTTATTTTGTCTCGATTTATAAAGATTTAAAAAGGTATAGTTTGCCTAGGTTCCGACAGTTCATGGCTTACGCCCTTATAAGGTTCAAGTCATCCTGGGGAAAAATATCCAAATGCTTGGATTTATAGAAATGTTGTGTGTCAAATATATTGCACTGGATATGAAGCAGAAATTCATTTGAATTCATTGGTGACAGCTCTGTTACAATTTTAGGGCAAGTTTTTGGTGACCCGATTCATAATCTTGTTTACATTTCCCCACCTACTTACGAAACCAATGCCAACATGTAAAATAAGGCAAGATGAACAATTTGAAACCGTTTCAACAGAATAAGAGCACTGGGTAACGTTTACACCCAGGATGACCTTGAACCTAGTCAGGGCTGTCACCTGGTAAAGGCTGATTCAGAGATTTTTTAAATATATAAATTTTTGTGTATTTATTAAAATAGTCAACAGAACTAAAGTTCACCTAAAATGCCAAATTCCCAAGTTTGGAGCTGAATCAGGATTTTTGTTTTCCATTAGTAAACATTTTTGTGTAGTATACTGTGGCCATATAACTGTGTATAACAAAAATTCTGGAATCCGGAAATTTTTTAACAAAGTTATGATTTTCATATGAAGGACTTCGATTTGAGCTAGCTTAGTTTCCCCATGATTAGTATAATGGACCAAGCTATTTGTATAGTTCCATAAAAGCAATTATGTTTTGAAAATTGAGGGCACCCTCCTCAGGAATCTCTGAGTCACAGCCCTTTAACTACAGGTTGGAACCTAGAAAACTAGTGTTGATGATACTAGTCGGGCTTATCATAGCTGCCCGAGAAAATAATAATAATGTCCAAATGGCCCCTACCCTTTGAAATTGTTCCGCTTGGCCGCCGCTGCGCCAACTGTGCCAAAACTGTTGGTGATAGGGTGTAGGCTTATGCTAAATTTAAATCCTAAAGAGGGACCTCTGATCCGTAATAGAATATGTAATCAATATGCAATATAACTTTAATTTGTCCCTAAGCAATTTAAAACAGTGTTGAAGATTAGAAGAACTTCCTTTATAGATCGCTTTAATATCCCCCATCATTATTATTCATGAGACCAAATGAAAAACCCAATGATAAAGTATTTCAGTTTTACTGAGTATTGGCAATCCAAAGACTCACATCTTAAATCCTTGAAATAAGCTACTCCTAGCTTTATCCCTAATCCTTACCTTACCATTATGTTCCCCGAGCCCTCTGACAATATTCGTTTTTGTTGGCCGTCTGCATGTGCTGTTACACACCTTTTCTTGAATTAAAAAATAAGTATCGCTTTGCTTTCAGATATTTGGCTTGTCATTTGATAGATAAATTAAAATGTAAAGGACCTTCCCTAGAGGAGAAACTTTATCTAGTTTTATGAAGCATCGTTGAAAAAATGACACGCGTAATTTCTAAATGACAATTCTCATGGTGTTTGTATATGCTCTGCTACTATGCATTGCCCTATAATTTTTAAGGCAGAGTGCGGTGTTTGAAGCCCCAAGCCCATTAGCGCCCGTAGTCATTTGCAACAGTGTCATTGTTATATGAATGGAATTATTCATGGAAACCGCTTCTGATTTTGTAACTCAAATTGGTGTCTAGTGTATTAATTCCTGATCGTCAAATAAATTTTGTGACAAATAAGGAAAAAAGAAGGGAAAGATGACCCATGAACAACGTTTGATAAAAATATTACACTATTTACTCCAAATAATATTCCTTTAAACTTGTAGATCAGCATATAATCACGTAAGTTAATTTTTCTTTGTAATAAGTGTTGATATTGTTTTGTATTTATAATGTACTTTAAAAAAAATATTTAGTATTTTATTTCTATCTTGAATCTGCAATACTTTTATTTATCCGCCGGAGATATCTTTTTAATATAATCATCGTAAGGGGAAGAAGGGAAGAAATTAAAACATATTTGATATTAATAGAAATATTATTTATAAATTCCTCGGTATCGGCATTTTTTTTTTTTTGTCGAAAGACAACTACATTCAAAGGCAACTTCGTTAATATAAAAGCGCAGCAATGATATAGCTACGCTCATATGTAAGAGTGATCAGCAATCCTCGTGAAAAAGATTAATACGCACATTTATATACGTACAAATAACACCCCACCCCATCCAACACGCCCTGGAGCCGGCAACTGACAACACCCCCACACATACACCCCGTGCACACACACGCACGCATGCACACACACGAACACTCGCACACACACACCACACATACGCACGCACCCACGGTACCCACATCACACACACACACACACACCCACACCACACACACACCCCCCACACACACACCACACACACACAGACCTCCAACATTTCTGTATAAGACTTCCGGGGACCTCAAAGGAACCGCTTCCTCGGTCGTAAAGCCGAACGCGGAATAAAATCTCATTGCTATAGTTTACTTTCGAAAACGACATTAATATCCGGGACCTTTCTCAAACTATTAGCTGCCAGCAATATTTATTGAATTACCCCCGTGTTAGGTTATGTTTTGTACCTGGGTTTTTTTCCTAACTAGTGAAAAAAGGGTGCGTATGGTTATAGAAAAATACACTGTCCTCAATCTATCATATCTTACCTTACCATTAGAAGACATATGATAGGGAAGCATGGAAACCTAACTGCCCCTAAAAAGGGTATTGTGCACAGTATTACCGTTATATCATCCAATTAAATATGTTAATACGCGCAATAATTAATTGTTAAGACACACTTATTGCATTTGAAACCCAAAAATCAGGTTTGTCATTTTACAAGCGAGGAGCAAATCTATAATATGTTGAAAAACAACAAAAAAATTCCCCCTGGGAAAAGAAGTAAGATAGGATTATTGACTACGGGAGAGAAAAGTGAGATTATATCTAAGAATTTTGCATCCGATTTAAAAACATTATTTTTATTCAGCACACTGACCAAATAAATACAATTTTTTGTTTTTTTTTAAACGAGAGCATCGATGATGCAGTAGCCTATTAATAGCTGTATTTTTAAAATGATATACAGTGCAAAACGAAACTATTCCTTTAAAATTTTAAGAAAACACTAAAAATATTAATTTTATGTAAAATTAATATAGTTTTATCATTGCCGACATGATATCTTGTGTATCATCTATGGCATTGCGCTTGTGTCTATATTATAGATTGTTTGACCAAAGCTGAATATATAGTTATAGAAAACGAGAGAGTTTGAGCGAGGGAGTTAGAGAGAGAGAAGCGAGAGAGAGGGGGAGGAGGGGGGGAGGGGGAGGGGGGGGGGAAGAGGGAGAGAGAAAGAGAGAGAGAGGTAGAGAGAGGTAAGAGAGTATTTTGTCTTTGTTATGGTGTTTTGTTGTATTGTCCAAACCGTGAGGAGTAAGATCGAACGAGATGAATTGTCAAACGCGGGGGGCTAAAAAGAAACCTCACACGTATAGCGTTATGCCAGGCATAAAATTCCTTCAGTCGCTAATATTAACAGATAACAATCTCTTGCATTGTAGAATAGCTTATAAGGAGGGGGAGGGAGGGGGGGCGTGTTCTAGCATGTAATTCAATTTCTGAATTTTTGCTATGCTCAGATTGAGCACAAGCCGATCCTCACCTTCGATCTTACACTCACCACCTCCAACCCGAGAAGGTGGGGGGGGGTTGGGGTAATACATTAAACAGCTTTAATTTTTATCTTATCGGGAATCATCCACTATATACTTTTTGGCTATGCCACAATTGTTTACCACCATATAGGTTGGTTTCTATCTTTAACCGGAATTGCTGTACAGTAAGGTACTGTAGTGCACGCATTCGCTCAACATTAAAATGTAACGTCTGATTTCAATAATTTTTTATTAAAGTAGGGTATGTTGTGATGGTCATTATCAATAGCAATTAACACCCAGTATTGTAAGAGATTACTGCTTGATTAATGGGTGATGACATACCGACAAATTAGTTGTAATAAGGGTGTGTGGGGAAGGCATGCCTTAAATCGCATGCAAACAATTTATGTTAATTTGTAACCTCTTTTTGGGATGCTTAGGAAGATTGACAAAAAGAGGGCGCAAGTTGGCATGCAAGTATTGTGGTAAACTTTTATCCAAGAGAACTGTGGGATTTATTTTTTATATCCATTTTATAAAACATAGAAAGTACTTTAGGGTTTGGAATTCCTTATTGAACGTTCAATCGTTAACTGCCCGTCCGTGATTTCCTGGAATGGTTTTTTCTATTAAAAACCCAACATTTTGGCAGATAAAGCAAATTTTTAAAACGTCCGTGGCCATGTACTTAAGAGAGGATTATTAGGGAGTGATCGCTTTTTTATCATAAAGATAGGAAATCACCATCAAAGTTATGAAACATTCCGAAATTTAAATCTGCATATATACTGAAGTTTTATTATGCGATAGGAACGTCATTGTTGTTTTTATACTGCTGCTGTATACAATTCTATTCTCAACGTTGAAATTAGGTTTCAGTTGGTATTTAAGGATGTTTGCGTCGTCGAGAACCTATCGATTAATTCGCTTAAATTACAGTATATGTAAATTACTTTAAAGCTGTTAGATACACAATCTGAAAAAATAGGGGGTACTGTACTCAATTTTGAGCTATTACTTGTTTAAAAAATGGCATGTTTCGCCCAAGTTACTACAGTAGTCTATGAGAAAATGTAAATTTGCCCCACATTATTCATTATGTGAAAAAACGAATTTCGAATAGCAATTTTTTAATATTTCCTTATGTTCATTGTTTTTATAGAAAGATCTTTTCAAAAATGTAATAAAAAAGGGGTGCCAGGGATCTACTTTCCCATATAATTTGCACATATGTCAAAAATTACGTCTAGTTTGGCACTGGGCGTTGTCAAATCCGGCACATATGCACCATTTGGTGCGTACAATCGCGTTGATAAAGGCGCGATTCTACGCTAGTTTTTTTCGCTTAACGGCAGACGCTTCTCCTTTCTGCCATAACAAATGAAATCTGTTTTCTTTTCAAGGGTAAGTTTTTGTCCGCCTACTATAAGGTCTCTCTAATCATTTTAAAACGCATTTACCCAAATAACATTGTCAAGAAACACTATAGGAGGCATATATAAGGGCTTTACCATTACGTTAAAGTGCGATAGCTGACAGCAATGGTGATTTTCATGGTTTGTTCACACTCATTTTAAATTTATGTCGTCAATTATCTGAGTTGGTTCGTGTAGTCCTTAGGGAATTTACTAATCCTAAATTAAGATATTGCATATGTTAATCAACTTTAATGGTTTTTTTTAATTTTATTTATTTATTCATTTAATTGTAATGGTTGTGTTATTATGTCCATAAATATCCGAAAAAATGTTAGGGATCTGAGACTGGTGGTAAAGCGCTATAGCAACGTAAATTTGACATACTTGAGCCCTTTTTGAGTAAAATTACAACAAAGGGTCAACGGGTTCCTAATTTCAGATAACGATATAAAATTTGGATATAATTATTGCACAATGGGGTTACAGAAAAGGGCAGATTCATAGGCCGCCGGAGGAGTCCTTATGGCTGCAACTGTCGTAAAACAGTCCCGAAAAGGCACGACGTGGGCTGGAGAGCGCTTCACCAGCTGCACAACACACTTATCCACCCTCGCAACCCCCCTTTCCCTAATAAAGAACGCAATCTTTGTGGGTTCTGTTGGTAGAACCAAACAAGGTCTGTGGCAAGTAAAATGGGCGGTCTTGTGGGGTTGTAAATCTTAAACCTCTAGAACCTTAAACTTGTTATAAAGCCCCTTCAGCGTGCAGCGTTCTTTGTCGAACAGAAAGAAACAGATTCTTTTTTCTACGAACATATTTTAGAACCAAGCGTTTTCACTGTCTTTCAAGTTGCTTAACTTTTTTCAAACAGTCGTAAACAGTCCAAAAGAACCTGCAGTTCTCGTACACCTTTATGGTATAGAACCTTGCAGTGCTATAGGGTGCTAAAATATGGGACAAAAGTGTGGTTCTAAGTTGAACCATTTTTTGTATGAGTTGTTGGACCATTTGTTCACATCCTTCCCACATATCTAAGTTATTATCAGGCGCGAATCCAGGGAAGGGGCGGAGGGGCGCGCGTCTCCCTGTAATTCTGCAAAATCTTGCAAATTCTACCCATTTTGGACAAGTTTTAGAGGCCTGTCAGCTCCCCGGTAATTGTGACGTTTTTTTCAAATCCTGGATCCGCCCCTGAATTATAGGCCACTCTGACATTTCTGTTCTAGTCTACGATGCGTCGTACTCAACGGGTGCCTGATGGGACGCGGTCTCTTCTTTTTGTTTGAAGTTAGAGTCCTTTATTTCTGACTTTAAAGGCTGACTTTTCCTGCTTTGCGCTTTTTCTTTTATAAATAATTGTCCTTTTCCGCCAACAAAACATTTTGTTATGGCGAAAGAAAGGGCATGGTCAATTCTGTTATTTGCGCTTTTCACAACACATCGCATTTGTACGCGCTGAACAAACGAGTTCTCCGCGAATCTGCGTGTGCGCCATACGCAGATTCAAGCCAGGCTCAAGTTAAAATTTGAAATACTCATGCGCAGTCAAAGCTGAGCTCAGTTCCTGACGACGCAAATACCTTAAGGATGTGTTGGGTAGTTTTTGAGGGTACAATTTCTCTCATTTTGCACTTGCATCAGTTATAAAACCCCAACCGAGGACAAACAAGAAGTATAGACGAAAAGGAACATTTTCAAATTGGCTGCTGTCCAAACGCTGAGTATCCTGTGCCTCTTAGGATTTTGAAACTTGATTTGTTTAGTCATGGAAGAAATTTTTAGTTTTGAGGTGCGAAGGTATCATGCGCAGATACCGCGGATAACTGTGGCATGTTGTTTGCGTTTTTAAAATCGCGCATCGCTACGCCTGCGTTCGTGCTTTGCTGCATGCCGAAGGTGGCGCGGCATTTTTCTTCTGCCGCCCACAAGACGCCCAATTTGAAAAAGTGTCCATTTCGTGGTTTTCGGGCGTGTAATGGAAAAAGTACGTTTGGTGACCCTCATTTTTTATTTCAAAAATTTTAAAGCACACATCGGACCTCAAACTTTAGAAATTAAAAATTTTATCGATAAGTTTTTTATTTTGTTAGCGATCCAAACGTCAAATTTTGACTTTTCCCATAGACTTTTTTTGTTTTTTTGTTTAAAAAATTGACAACATACCTTTTTGTTTTGGCTATAAGCTCAAAACAAATCTTTTGACTGACCCCCATTTTTTATTTCAGATTTTAATCAGCACCATTTTAAATACCATATATGGTGATTTCCATGAAAATTTTATCGAGTAGATCACTGACACGTCAAACCCTTAAAAACAACGTGTCTACTTTTGTTCAAAACAGCACAATAGACCGATTCAATAGCCAGCCCTGTTGGTGGGGCCGATGGACCGCATTTCCACTACTACACTCATTCACGGCGGTGTCAATGATCCTGTGCAATCGCTACTGCATGGTCGATTTGACAGCTTGGGCTATATTGTAATTCCCTAAGGAATAATAGTGCATCATTGTCCCCAACATGTCTGGTGGCTGACTCATATTGAATACGTCTCGTTCATACACTCTGTTTCCTGATTATTTATAGAATTTTGTGGTATCTTGTTCTTCGCGCTTTCGTACTCTCTTCTTCTTCTCGGTCTTGATCTCGTATTTGTTTATTATAAAAGTGCCCATTTTTTTGATGTGTAAGTACTTACAAGATATTCATTAGATCCTTGTTCCATCAACATGTCTAGAAGACAATATGGTCGACTTCACGGCTTTGTCGGCAGCTTTGAGACGTGTATACAGAGTGAAAAAATTGTGCATGAAAAACAGACAACATTTTGACCCTGACATATTTACAAAACTGTGACGCAGTTGAGGTTTTCATGATCTGCCTACTTTCGACTTTCTGATGCTTAAAAATTGGAGGATTGCGTGAAGCAATAGGTAGATATGAGAAACTTTTGGGCGGCTGATGCCCTGTTTTCCGCATCCGGGCCATCGGCAGTAAACCACATTGTTGTGTAAATGAATAGATACCTCACTCGTAATTATATCTTCCTAAAATGGGTTTAATTGTGCCCTGGCAGTTAAAAAAATGTAATAAGAAAACTTCATCTTGATCTTTTCAAAAACAAAATATCTGAGCTTTAGTTGTTTTCTACAATTGGTTTGCAAAAATATTGCAAAAATGAAATTGGATCAGAAAAAAAAAACTTTCATGGATCAACAAAAGCATGTTTAAAGATTAAAACAGATTTTTGGATGCGAGTTTCTTTGCATGATGTATTTGCCCAATCAACTTGATCACATGAACTTTCAAATTGATTCAATGAACAATGTTAAAACCAATTTGATACAGATGACCGCATTTTGGGTATTTTTTTTGCATATAAACAATTTGCACAAAATACACTGTGTTCTAAGACACTTTGATATTTCTTCTCATCCACAAAGTTAAGCATTCAGATTTCAAAACTTTATTAACGTTATGTTATAAATGTCTTTATTGAGCTTGACAGAATATTATATAATGTTTTGTTTTCTCCGTTCGTTCTTCAATTAGCCTCAAGCCTCCCTTCAATATCGTTTATAATGTCAATTTGAAGGATTGTTCTTCACAGTTAGTCCAGCTTATATTCCAGTCTACAAGGGGAGCGAGCTCCTTGAGCAAAATTAAGAGTACTTGGCTTTTGATGTTACACAGTTTAAAATTGATAATCTTATACATTTAATTAATAGATTTCATTCACATGCAAGATTAGTCATCGAATCCCTGATCTGATTAATCTGCAATTAAACTCTTGTGAAACATGTCGCAAAGATCAGAAAGATCTGTCACCATATTAAGAGGCCAAATAATGGAATCTGAAAACCAAGCTTCATTATGCGATAGGAACGTCATTGTTGTTTTACTGCTGCTGTATACAATATGCTATTTCTAAAACGTTGAAATTAGGTTTCAGTTGGTATTTAAAGGGATTTGTGGGTATTTTTTGAGGGTACCAATTTCTCTAATTTTGCACTTGATCAGTTATAAAACACCAACCGAGGACAAACAAGAAGTAGAGAAGAAAAAGGAACATTTTCAAATTGGCTGCTGTCCAAACGCGTGGAGTATCCTGGTGCCTCTTTAAGGAGTTTGACGTGTGATTTGTTTAGTCATGGAAGAATTTTAGTTTTGAGGTGCGAATGTATCATGCGCAGATACCGCGGATAACTGTGCATTTGTTTGCGTTTATTAAAATCGCGCATCGCTACGCCTGCGTTCGTGCTTTGCTGCATGCCGAATGTGGCGCGGATTTTTCTTGCCGCCCAACAAGACGCCCAATTTGAAAAAGTGTCCAATTTCAGTGGTTTTCGGCGTGTAATGGAAAAAAAGTAAGTTGGTGACCCTCATTTTTTATTTCAAAATTTTAAAGAACAACATCGGGACCTCAACATATTTAGAAATTACAAAATTTTATCGAGAAGTTTTTATTTTGTAGGCGATCCAAACGTCAAATTTTGACTTTTCCCATAGACTTGCGTGGTTTAAAAAGTGACAACATACCTTTTTGTTTTGGCTATAGCTCAAAAACAAAATCGTTGACCCCCATTTTTTATTTCAGATTCTTAATCAGCACCATTTTAAATACCATATATGTGAATTTTATCGAGTAGATCACTGACACGTCAAACCCCTTAAAAACAACGTGTCTACTTTTGTTTTCAAAAGCAGGCACAATAGACCGTATTCAATAGCCAGCCATGTTGGTGGGCAGATGGACGCATTCCACTACTACAATACATTCACCTGTCAATGATCCCTGTGCAGTCGCTAAGCATGGATCGATTGACAGCTTAATATATTGTAGTCTTGGAATATATGCATCTTGTCCACCAACATGTCTGGTGGCTGACGTCATATTGAATAGGTCTATAATACGACTCTGTTTCCTGATTATTTATAGATTTTGTTGGTATCTTGTATCTTTCTCTCTTTCTGTTACTCTTCTTCTTCTCGGTCTTGATCTCGGTATTTGTTTATTATAAAAGTGCCATTTTTTGATGTGTAAGTACTTACAAGATATTCATTATTATCCTTGTTCCTCAAACATGTCTGAGAAGACAATACTGGTCTACTCACGGCTTTGTCGGCAGCTTTGAGACGTTATACAGAGTGAATAAAAATTGTGCATGAAAAAACACAACATTTGACCCTGACATATTTACTCAACTGTGACGCAGTTGATGTTTTCATGATCTGCATACTTTCGACTTTCTATGCTGAAAAATTGGAGGAATTGCGTGAAGCAATAAGGTAGATATGAACAATTTTGGCGGCTGATCCATTTTTCTCCCATCTCAGTAAACCACATTTTGTGTAAATGAATAGATACCTCACTCGTATTTTCTTCCTAAAAGTGGTTTATTGTGCCACTGGCATGTTAAATGTAATAATAAAACATTCTTTCTTTTCAAAACAAAAATAATATAAAGCTTGTAAGTTTTTCTACAATTGTTTGCAAAAATATTGCAAAAAATGAAATGGATCAGAAAAAAAACTTTCATGGATCAACAGCATGTTTAAACAGATTTAAAACAGATTTTGGATGCGAGTTCTTTGCATGAATGTATTGCACAAAATCAACTTGATCACATGAAACTTTCATTGATCAATGACATGTTTTAAAACCAATTTGATACAGATGAAGCATTTTGGGTATTTTTTTTTGCATATAAACAATATTGCACAAAATAACACTGTTCTAAAGACACTTTGATATTTTTCTTACTCAGTCCACAAAGTAATTCAGTTCAGATTCAAAACTTTATAAACGTTATGTATAAATTGTCTTACTGAGCTTGACAAAGAAATTATTATAATAATGTTTGTTTTCTCAGTTCAGTTCTTCAATTAAGCCTCCTTCAATATCGATTTATACATTTCAATTTGAAGGATTGTCTTCAAAGTTATTCCAGCTTATATTCCAGCTACAATGGTATCGAGCTACTTGAAGCCAAAATTAAGAGACTTGGCTTTTTGATGTTTACAATGTTTAAAATTGATAATCTTATACATTTAATTAATAGATTTCATGCAATGATTGTCATCGAATTCACTGAATCTGATTATCTGCAATTAACTCTTGTGAAGCAGTCTGCAAAGATCAGAAAGATTTGTCATCCTATTCAGACAAAATAATGGAACTGAAAACCAAGCTTAATTGCGTAAATCCCATTGGAATGGGGTTAAAATGGATCAGCCGCGAAAATCGTTCATATCGACCTCATTTCTTCACCAAACTCCTTCATTTTTGCAGCATAGAAAGTCAAAAATATGCAGATCATGAAAACATCAACTGCGTCACAGCCGAATAAACAGGTTAGG